>VOQJ01012869.1:0-10619 GCA_015052665.1 Apistogramma diplotaenia
TGCCCCCCCCCCCCCTCCCCCATCCTCCCCCTTTCTATTTTTTTTCTCCACCCAATCTCCTGAAGGGAGCATCTGTTGCCACTGTCTGCTTTTGTATTCCACAAATTGACAGAATGCAGGCGTACGTTTCTCTGAAGATGCTAGCACGTGGTATGCACAAAAGAAAGTTACGTGCTAATTGCATGTCATTACTCCCCACACGCAGTAATTTCTTTAATTGTAGTTACTGTACTTTTCTTTTACAACGTGGCGATGGTGCTGTTTCTTGTTTCTTAAGGTGCCAGGAATGTCCTCGGTGTGTGAGATCAAAACTCCAACAATCCAAAGCATCAAAATCATGTGTGTGTGTGCTCATTTGAAATGTGAGAAAATAAGGAGCCATATATGAAACATCAAATTCACTGTATTAAGCAGTTAGCGAATTTCTAAAGCATGGGGGAGGACAGAGTGTGACTGAACCACAAAATGCTCAATTGTGTGGTTCAGGTGGCAACTTAGCTGCAAAGTACAAATTCATTAACCTGTCTGTGGCCTGCAAGAGTGCTTTTGAAAAGCTTGTGTGCATCAAAGAGAGAAGCAGCGTGAGAGTGAGCGAGACAAACTTTAACATATTGATGCTTGGATGAGTGAAGGCCAACAGGCAAGTGCAACGAGGGAACAAATGTGCTTGGGTGCGGTACAAAGCTACCCATGAGCTGGACTTTGGGTGGGTCTTTGAGAGTCTTGTGCTGAACCAACTCCAGTGTTTTGATGTTTACTTTGGTTCACTTTCGTGCAGAACCGACATGAATCGTCACCCTATAGCCTCATGCTGCTGCTCTCCTAAAGGGGTGCTCTTCAAGGACCTTTCTGTGTTTGGATGCATTCATCCTTCCCTCAGTTCTGCCCAGTTTCCTGGTCCCTGCTGCTGAGAAGCACGCCAGAGAATCTTTTTCCTTGTGCTCTCAGGGTGTCTTAAAGGCCTTTTGAGAAACACCAAGTGGGCTGCCACACACCTCTAAATCCTGGAGCTCTGTAACCATGACCGCTGGGGTCCTGGTCACCTCCCACGCGGACCTTCTTGCTCAGCTTGGCAGTACGAGCAGCTGTTGAAAATTTCCGGAGGGGGTGTTCTTTCTTTTGAAATGACTGACTCCTCCCTCTCAAAGCAAAGGTGGCACAAATGTGGCCCATTGAGGACAACAGCGTTATAGTAAAATTACAATGCTCTGATTTGGGAAATTTATTGTTATGGAAAAGATATTACATCAGTGCTCTGGCGGGAACCTTGGAGGAGGACTGAGGTCAAAAGTGACTCATAGGTTGAAAGTACCCAACCTAATACTGACTCATTTTACACCTCTTCTCCATGCCAAACAAACCCACTCCTTAGCACAAAGTCAGACTTTACTCTTCTCATTTTCTCCATTGCGCGATTAGATCATATGTTTAATTCATTGTGTTTAGTTCAATATTTTGAAGTGAGGTTACTTTGCTTCATCCCTTTTCGCACATAGTATTAAAATAAGCTGAATGGCCTGTATGAAAGTGAAGCTGTGGTTGTAACAAAGGGTTTCACTCTAATGAAGATTGTGTCAGCTTCTTGATTAGGGTTTTAACAGTGGGGATTATGTCTTGTTCTTCTCATTCTGACCACTAATAGAGTTAATAACAGGCTTATCAAGCTCACAGGGGATCTCACTGATGTCTTATGCAGCTGTGTGTGTGTGTCTGAGTGTTTATTGTTCCTTCATTTCCACTACACTCAATTCTCCGCTCCCTCCCCATATGTCTCTCTCCTGCTGTGCTGTTCTCTTGGCCTTTTCTCCCTCCTGTATTGTGTTTTTGTATTCACCCCCCCCCTCCCCCTCCAGGGTAGAGATGGGTCATCAGGTTGCCATGACAAAACCTTTGATTGTTGCCCAGGTTGAGTGGAAGGCATCAGAGAAATGAGTTTTTCTGAGAAATGTCAATAATTTCAAAGGAAGTAAATTGCAAAATACAGGAGTCCTAAGTGGATAGAGAATCAGAGTGAAAAAAAGCTTTTATTCTACTTTTCAGGTCATATCCTGCCGACTGCTTAGTGAACATAGCCAATACAAACAGAAACAAAAGCATAGTGGATGCAAATCCACTTTTTTATGCAGTAGCTTTATGCACAAGTGGAGCAGTTGAAGGACTTACAGATCCATGCAACTTTTTCTGTTTTTATCTGGATTTCGCTCCTGCCAGCACTTCCCATCCTGGATAACAACACAGCCTAATGTAGTAACGGGTAAAAAGATTTCTTTTGTTAGCACTTTAGGCAAAATTTACCTATGAATATTTAGATTGCAGTCAACATACAATACAAGAGAAGTATGCAGCCTTTCAGGATTTTTAATTCAATTTTAGTTATATGTAGTCAACCCAAATGCACACTGCAGCCAGTGCAAACTCACATTTCAAGAAAACTCTTCTTTTTTTTTTGGTTGCTCCTTTTAGGGGTCACAACTGTGGATTATCTGCATCCTCTTCAGTCACACCAACCCCCGTGTGTCCTCTCTCACTACACCCATGCATCTTCCTCTTTTCCTCTTAAGTGGCAGCTCCACATTCAGCTTCCACTGTCCAATATATCCACCCTCCCTCCTCGGCAACACTGTCCATCCTGGTCCCTCACAGCAAAAATCTTACCATCTTCAAATCAAACAAAAGCTAAGCTAAACACACACACAAAAAAAAATCCAGCGTGTTAAACGAAACAGGCAAAACACACAAAGTAAATACACGGGAGAGCAAGGTAACAAGGAACTGGTGAACAGTCAGGGTCAAGCAGATAATCACAAGGGCATGAATAGAACCAACAGAGGGAGTATATTAACACAGGGTGCTCCAGAAAAAAGAAGTAGAAGAAGAGACACAAACAAAGAAATGTGAGAAACTGCAAAACAAAAGGAAGCAGATTTAAAGAAAAAAGGAAGCAAGACTGAAATAATACTCACGTCCATCTGCATGTTATGTGCAGGTCCACATTCTGCTGTTGTGACTAAGTCTCACCACTAATCAGTCTGTCTGCAGCAGGCAGCTGTTTCTCATGAGAAGCTTCAACCCTAAGTCAGTTACAATGATTCTTCTCTTTTTCCGCTACTTTACAAAACTTGGGAGAACAGTTTAAAAAACAAAATTACATGTTCTGATTGCCCCGGGTTACCATCACTGCTCATGTCTTCGACGTCAGGGGTTAAAACTCTACTGTAAACTGTCCAGCATCAGTAAACGAACAGACAAACCTATTGGCTACGTGTTGAACATGGTGGGGCCTTCAAGTGCCAGATTTCAGGATATTTTAAGGGTTGGAACAAGAATTTTCAATTTTCTTATATTTACCAGAAAAACAATTGAACATAAACTCTGATGTTCCGATGTATTTATATCTCGTTGTGCTTTCTCACACAGGAAGAAAACTGGTGCAGGTTCAAGCAAGATATTTCAGTGCAAAAAAAAAAGATGATTAAAAGTGTGATATTAAAATTGATAGTAAAATATGGCAAAATGAGTCACAAGTTGCAGGGACAAATTATTAGGCAAATAACATATGAATCTGCGCTGGCAGGCTATTTCCAGGTTCACAGGATGTTCTCAGTGAGAAGGGAGGGGTCACTTACATGTGCTTTATCTGCTGAGTTCTAGGAGAATGTGGTAACTACAGGGTTATGTTGACAACAAGGTCACAAAGGAGATAAGAGATCACCGAAAGTCATTTTATCTAACACTTGTCCATTTCTGATCATACCATTTATTACACCTGTAGGATCGAATGAGCATATTTTAAGTGCAAACATGGCTTATAGTCCTTTTTTGTTGCAGTGGAACAAAGTTCCAAGTCTTTTTTTTTTTTGCATGAGAAACTAAGTGTGAATGTAGTGGTCACGCTAGAGGGCTGATTAGCTAATGGAGGAGGAGGTCGGGCAGCACAAGTGTCTGATGTGTGTAGGCTGTGTGGGTTTAAGCTGTGATGTTACTGTCCTCTGGAGTCCAAATCGGCAAATGGAGGTAGATAGAGGATAAGTGTTATAGAATAAAATATCCACCAAGTACACCTCCAGGCCTGCTGCTGGTGTGTGTGTGCAAACTGTGATTCCGCCTCGTGGTTTAAAAACTGAGTGTAATGATGTAGAATGGAAGAGGTTTATAGAGGCATTAAGCCTAGCTCTTCCTCCTTCACTAACTCACTCTCTCTATCTTTCTGTCTCCGGCTCTGTTTCTTCGTCTCTCTCCCCCTCATCCTCACCGTCCCCCTCTCTCTGTTTTTATGGTGGCATTATTATCTCGCTCTCCCACCCATTACTGTTCAGGTTGAAGCAGAATAATAAATTTCACGATCATGCCGATGCAGCACTTCTCCAGCTAAAGCTCATTCTGTGGACTCGACAGAAACACTGCACCAAAACAACTGGAGACAACAACGATCGTAGCACGCACCCGCTTTATTCACATTTTCAGTGTTTTCAAATACTTTTGGAGGGAAAAGATTGTCATTATTAGATGATGAGCTTCTGGTAATTTTTGTGTGCCATTGTGGGCTTCTCGATAGCATTCCCATCAGCGGCTTGTAGTCACTTAAAACTTTCCAAAATCTCTTTGGCCAGATGACATTTTTCACGTTTGTGAAGCTTCTTTCTGTGTTGCTGAGATCAGTTTAAAACAATTTTTTCTGCCTGCGCATTTAATTAGTCAACGTTAAAGTCAACCTTCGTTTTTCTCTGTCACTTCATCTCTCGCTTGCTATGGTTTTGTTCACTTTTTAATCTCTTGCTGTCAAATAGAACAAAAACATGGACCTTTGACTCGATCTAGTGACCAGCCAGGTCTGACGAGCTGCGGAGTACAAGAAATAGCATCTCTGTGGCTCAGCAGCAGAAGCCTGACAATCTCATAGCCTGAAGCTAACTTTTCTGCTACATATGCAATATCAGTTGAAGTTGACTCATTATGTCAGTTCTGTGTTAGAAGATTCAGTTACTTTTCTTGCAAACCTTGACCTGCTGACCTCTTTGTCTGCCTGTGTCGTTCTGCAGCTTTCAGCCTATGGTGGGAGTGTGGTTTACACTGTGTCCTATACTACAGACCAGAAGGAACAAACAACCATCAGAGTCACATCAGAACCTGACTTAATCATAGAGGTAAGTAAAAGAGCATGCTGTACACTAATGGAGAGATATTAGGCTTAAGACACACAGGGCCAGGACCGGTCAGCGACCACCAGTCACGAGGACATGACCAGTTGGTGAGTGGCTGCTGGCTGTATGGAGGTAGTGAAGATTGAAACCGTGTGACTCAAACTTTCAAAATAAAACGTACCCCTGCAACCAACACTGAACAACAGCAACAGCCAGAACTTATGATGTTAGAAGAAGTTTATTTAGCATTGTTGGGAGGACTTCCTACAGCCACTGGTCAACCAGTCAGGGAATGCACATGTTCCCCTAGCAGCCTGCGTGGCTGAGACAACAGAATCTGCATGGTTTTAAACAGTGTATTTTTATGCATTTTTTTCCCACTTTTTGTTTGCTGTATTAGACACTCTTGATACATTTGGTAAAATTCCTCAGGAGCAGCCACACAGTAGAGCCCAGGAATGAGATCCAGTTGAACAGGCAGCACTTCAGTTAAAGGGATTGACAAGGAGCGCTCCCAACACTCAGCAAATACATTGTTTTTGGTGTCGGAGAAACTCAAGTGTGAATATTTTTGTGTTTATGTGCTTGTTTTTTTGGGCTGGTTCGTGCAACCACGAGGACCACTAAATGAAGTAGCAAGTGAAAACGGTTAAGAAAAGACAGACAGTCTCACACACACACACACACAGACACACACACACAAGCAGCTGCAGCCTGTGGAGAATTGCTGAACTTAGCAATAAAAAATGCAGATCGAGTCTCTCGCCCCTTCTTCCTCTGTATGTCTGTATAATGAGCAGGTTGCAATATGATGTATGGCAGCAATAAGCAAAGCAGCCACGCTATTAGTTAACTGTTTATATCTCTCGTACCACTAAACAACGCCGGGTTTGTGTGTGAGAGCATGTGGTACACACAAAAACAAACTGGCATGGACGCAGGTCGGTGTGTGTGTGTGTGTGTGTGTGTGTGTCCTCTGTGCCAGAGCTGCAGAAAGGATCCAGTTACTTTGCACACAGAACTTTCTTATGATGATGTGTTGGAAGAAGTGGGAATTTTAATTAGAATAGTTGGAAGGTTTTTCAGAAGCGATCTATAATAAGCTGCAATAAATGTGAAAATACCTTCGTCTCAGATACCGACTAAAGAGAAAGTAGTGATGCAAAATGAAAATATGAACATATTCTTTGTCCTGCAGCTGGACTTTTAGATTATATTATATAGCCAAAAAAAAAACAATAATTGTATAATGACTTCAGGTTTTCTGGTCTTGGATGTGTTATAAAATGCATGTATTTTTGCTCTGTATAAAGTAGGTGAGAAAGAATGGATAGAAGTAAAAAATGGAAAGTTAAAGGAAATGAGAACATGTGACTGAAACAATAAAGGGAGGGAATGAAAAGGAACAGATAAATGTAAGCACTGAAAATGAAACAAAAGAAAGAAAATGACAAAAAAGTAGCAAAAGACTGAAAGGAAGAATAGATGGTGAGAAACAATGCGCAAGGAAACGCAGATGGAAGAAGGAAAAGAAGGACTGAGGTGGAAAAACAGAAGAGAAACAAACAGTGAAGGATGGAACATGGAAATAAAGAAAAGTAAGGAGGAAAACTGCGAGACGGATAGTCACAGACCAATGAGCTTGTGTTATTTAAAGATGTGTCAGTGAGATCGACAGACTGGGAGGAGATGGGAGGAGAAGGAGAGGAGGACAAGTGTCGGTCTTGTTGTCAACAAAAAGCCTCTCCAAATGATGACAATAATGAACCACCTACACACTGTCAGCCAGCTTTCTCCCTCTTCACTGTCTCTCTTACAGCCTTTGTCTCGTTTTGTTCCTTCTTCTCTTTTTTTTCGCCCTGCTGTTTACTCTGCATATCTGCATCAAGTCGTAATTTTTTTTTTTTTTTGCTCAGTTTTGTGAAGTGCAGAGGGAAAAAAACTTGTGTGTTGTTTAGCAAGTAGTCAGGATGTGAATAGATAATAATCTCTCTGTACGCCTGCACGGCTTTGTTGTTTTGTGTGTCTTTCTCTCAGTCCGTGCCCACTCAGTCGGTCTGCTTTAGCACAGTTAAAAAATGTAAACACCGAGACTCCATGATGACAGAAATAACAACAATCAGGACTCTGAAGGAAACGGATTCTTTCTGCATTCCAGTTTTAATTTAAAATAAATGGAAAACAGTGTATTTTGAGTTGTGTTATCAGATAGGATGTTATTTCAGAGAGATCTAAACCAGACTTAAAGGTGTAAACACAGAGCTGGTGTTCTGTGCAGTTGTTTTGAGCCTCCTCATTTCTTTACATATTACTTCTAAGGAACCAAACTTTCTTGTGATTTTTTTAACGTGGTCTTGAAGAAACTTTTTGAAGGTCTTTCAAAGTTTTTCTTATTCCCGACCATTTTTCCCCCCATTTTTTATGCCACTTAACAGTCACCTATGAATCACTGAAATGTAAAAAAGGCACCTAACTGAAGGGCTGAACCAGGGTTGTGTGTCTACTCATAGCGGTCAGCTTGGCTAAGAACACATTAAATTGTGTTTTGAGGCACTTTCAGCACCGTTAAAGTGGTATTTTTACACCAGCTAGATGATCAGAAAATTGGCATATCTTAGCACTGTGTGCAGTGTGTCCTTTAAAAAAATTGAGGAAATTGGATAAAGAGTTTAAGTGATGATGTGATAGGCCCATAAAGCTTCTACAGCAGATGAAACAGTATCTGAAAGCATGAGAAATAGTAAATAAAATCCAGCAAAGACCTGACGCAGGACCTGAGAGGCACATCTGAATCTTTAGATGATCCATCTGCTTTTTGCTGAAGCCGCATCAGAAATGGTCTCAGTGGAAGGGCGGCTGTCAAGAAATTCTTAAGGAAGTAAAACAAGGACAAAAAGCTGAAGTGTGCCAGATTACACAAGAACTGCACTGAAAATCTGTGGCAGCAGGTCTGACGGAGTCATGAATCCAAATTTGGTTTGAATTGTCATCGTGCAATAATGAATGCAGAAAACTACTGTCAGTTTTCGATCCATCGTGCACTCTCACTCTCAGAAAATGATAGAGTATATTGTGCAGAGTGTCTTGACAGGATGGAACCGGCAGAAGCCAACACCCAAAGAAGAACTTTGAAGAGCTTTTGTCCTTCAAGAAGCCTGGAGAACGATTCCTGAAGACTACTTGAAGAAATGACAAGAAAGCTGCCTGAGAGAGTTGGGGCTGTCTTGAAGAATAAAGGCGATTGCACCAAATATTGACTTTCATGCTGGCTAGAATTTTACAAACTCTGTTTATGACTCATATATTGTGTTTCCTGGTATGTTTGCTGCCTCTCTGCATCCCCCCAAGACCCCATCCCCATAGAGACTGTCTCTATTTGTTGTCAGTAGTTGAACTGATGTAATGGTTATAGTCATTGCCATTTTATGAAATGGATTTTATGCAATTTGTTAACTGAATTCATATTTAGTAGTAAATAGCCATTCTGCCACTTTGCTGTATGTTTTTCCACCCTTTCTTTTTGTGCATCGCTTGGCCCTGCCGCTGGTTCCTCCGTCTTTACGACTGCTCCACCTCCCTTCTTTAAATTAGTTTTTATTTAATGGTTTATTGGCATGGTAAGCACTCTCTGCCCCTCCCCCCATAAGTAGTTGTCACTCTGTGTTAGCCACTACATGCCATTGATCTTTTCTCAACAAGAGATAGTCAGATACCAGGCCTGGGCTCAATTCACTTTGCATTCAGTCCATTCGATATGTCAATATAAACTGCAGCTCATTACCTAATGACACATCTTTCACTCTCACTCTTTTTTTTAGATAACTTATGAATGCATTTGAAAATCCTGTCATAAAAGCAAAAGAGGGAACAGCGACCTTTTAGATTTATGGGCTTAAAAGTTAAAATTGCAATTCTTTTTTCTCTACCAGGGAGGAGGGCTGAAGATTAATTACAAAAGGTTTGGCGAGCCCGTCTACCCATTCTCACGGCGCACCAGTCACATGGTTCTCCTTCCGGAAAACTTCCGGGTTTCGGAGACGGCGCAACCAATTAGTCGGAGAGATTTCTTGTCCGTGCTGGCGAATGTGACTAGTGTGATGTTGCGGACCTCTTACAGCACAGAACCGAGCGCTGTTTACAGGTGGGAACAAAAAAATGTACACATTCTGTAGTATAACCTGTGGGCATGTGTTATTAAGATGTAATAAGCACATACTGCAATAATTAGAATTTAGAGGCATTTAGCTGGTATTAGCTGTATGAAACAAAATGCTTCACCCAGAATGAAGACTCTGAGGCAGCTCGTTCTCGCTGCCTGTAAAAATCCCTGCTTTAACCTTGTGTAACCTAAACATAAAGATGGTGGTTTTATAGATAAAGCTTATTGCTGTCTTTGAATACAATCTGCCTGAGAGAGTGCACTCGGCTCATAAAAGACTTATCAGCAACACTACCCAGTTTATACACAAGTTCTATGTTAAACTGTGAAGGCAGACGCACTCCCGATGTTCCGTGTGTTTTCACTTGATATTTGTGTGTGTGTGTGTTTTTGCACCTTCTTTGTGCAGACTCCACTCGTTTTCTATGGAGGTAGCAAATCCCACTGCCAGAGGAGAGAAGAGAGCATCAGCTGTAGAAATGTGTTCTTGTCCTCTTGGATATGCTGGAACATCCTGTGAGGTAAACACACACAAACTCTTAACTGCTCGTCCACTTTACAGTCACGGTCGGAGTGGAGTTTATGCAAGCTGTCACAATGCGGGGTGCATGCTGCAACACATACTGTAAAGATAGACAAGTGTTCACATTCACATGCTCAGAAGCAGGGGCGGAGCTTCAGGGTGGAGATTCAGGATGGAGCTTCAGGGGTGGTGGGAGGGCGGCAACTTGAAATCCGGCCTGGGCCTGGCTGAGGTGATTCAGGCCTATGCAGAACAATAGTGGGGACAGAGCATCTCCTTGGTAAACCCCACACTTGATGTTGACTTGAAGTTGGCCTCTAGTGTTGTTCTCCATATTCCCATTAAGTTCTTGATGAAGGCTCTTAGGGTCCTGTTCGTCTCGTATAGTTCAAGCATTGAGTCATAGGCTTTTTTGTAGTCAATCCAGGCGGTGCACAGGTTGGTCAGTCTGGTCTTACAGTCTCGAGTGACTTTGGCTTTACTCCCCTGGTATTTCTGACAATTCCTTTCTGGTCCCCGCTCATGTATTGTGCCACATGCCTGCTCATTTTTGCTACTATGATGCCTGACAGGAGTTTCTATATTGTGCTCAGGCAGGTTACTGGCTGGTAGTTGGATGGAACCGGTCCCTTCTGGAGATCTTTGGGGATCAGGTCCGTCTCGCCTTCACTCAGCATTCCCAGTGTGTCTTATCCTTTAGCAGCTGGTTCACTTGTGCTGTCAAGCACCCGTGGATTGCAGTTAGCTTCTTTAGCCAGTAGGTGTGAATCATATCAGGGCCTGGTGCTGTCAAGCT
>VOQJ01012872.1:0-10022 GCA_015052665.1 Apistogramma diplotaenia
TGTGAAGCTTCAGGTCAAGTAAAACAAAAGTCACTACAACAGCTAATGAACTGTCCTTTCACTTTATTCATGATACAGCTCCCACACAGTAAAGGTTACATCACACACAGGGACACTGAAATAGTGTGTCTGTTATGGATATGATAATAAAATGCTTTTGCAACAGTAAAGAGACAATGTGGATGATTGAGCAGAAGGCCTTGTCTTTGGAAATGTGTAGGTGGTATGGTATTGTCCGCTCCATGCCAACAACAATAACTTAACTTACAATATTTACAAGTAACACGGAATTAGTAAAATTAAAAATGTACAATGAAAACATCTGAGCATGTTGTTAGGATTTACTGATGGAGTGCACCGAGGAAAGATTACGCTTCATTCAATCTTTGAACTGTGGTTTCCACCACCTCTTCATTTCCTACGCCAATCAGTCGCACTCACAAGCATCACGTGGTCATTGCGGTGCTTTTTTGAGTCCTACTGGAGACAAACAGCATGGAACAATAAAAAAAATGGCACATGCATGATAATAGACAGAGACAGGGGAGCTTGTGAATGATTTGATTTGTGGAATGTACACTTAAACATACACACGCAGGTACAGCAATATCTAAGAAAGTTTCATAGAAAGTCGTCTAACAAAAAGGCAACAAAGAAAACACACACAATGGATATTTTTGATTAATATTTCCTCCATTTTGTCCTCTAATGCGACCACACATCCATGTCTTATTACAAAATTTGCCCTTATTCACCACCTTAATTAACTTGTAAAAGCTCAAAAAATTACATCTTGGGGAAAACAAAGTAGTGACCTTGATGTGCCACTTTTTTTTTTAATTTCTAAAAGTGGTATTTTACCTTTAGATAACTACATCCACACATTCAACTACTTCCCATCTTACAGAGCTGTGTCACTGCTTCATCTGCTGCACCTCAAACAGCAACACTTCACAAAACCAAAGCATGCAAACAAACTGTTCTTTGAAAAAAAACACAACTAAAGAGACGTTTCCAACTGTCCTACATTTTGGGATGAATGTCAAAAGGTGAACATCAACAACACACAAATGTTAGTACTTCAAAAATCAACATGTCACTTTTCAAAACTCAACCCAAAGTTACCCACTACTATAAAATAAAGCACAAAAACAATCAATGCAAATCTATTTTTTTTTCAGTGTAAAGAAATCTCTCTCTTCCTTTTTCCTTCTAATAGAAATCTTTCATAGCTTATACCATCTCATTATCGCCATTCTCACATCTAACAATAGGTTTTTGACAGCAACTGTAACACAACTCAAACTGCATCAAATGTATGTAAGCAGAACTCTAGTAATAAACAAATCAAAGTATCTACAACAACCGGACATGTTTCGCATGTTCCACTCATGATCTTTCTATACAGTACTTAAACAGTGCAAAAACATTCAGACATCAGCCCCCCCAAGATCAGCCTAAATGTTAAATATCTAACATTCAGTCTAATATTAATGCCGTTTCTCTCCACACAGCCCTACATTCAAAGTAGATTATACTTCCTAAATGAACTGACAGATAAAAGATTCAAAGAGAAAAATGTGGAATTGTGTGAAGACATTGCCAGCCATAGCAGCACCTAAGCTTCTGTATACCTGAATAATATACTCCAGGTGATTGCAGCAGTTTTTAACATGATTGTGATCAAAGCTGCTAAAAGACCACATTCAATCCCGCTTAAATTAAAAGATACACCCCACACTACAGCAGTGGACACAGGGTGGGTGATGAGTGTTTTCTGGGCCCATTTTCTGCTTCGATACCAGCCGCCTTTTATAAAACTAAATCCCGTCTAGCCCATCGGGTGTAAGCTAAAGGACACGGTCTTTGATATTAAGCAAGTACAGAATCATTAAAGTGTCAAACAGTTTTTTTTCCTCTTCTTTTTAGCCCAGTAGAGTTACATAAAGTGAATCTGAAGCACAAAAACAAAACCACTTCAAAAAAAACAAAAAGGAAAAGAAAAAAAAAGATTTTGGCAACAGTTTGGAAACAGTGCTTGTGTGCCTCTGGTCACGAACTGTAGTAATGCCATATAATGTACACCTCCAAGCAAATAATTACATAAACCCCTGAAGATGAAGATGAAGAAGAAGAAGAAAGGGGAAAAAAACAACCCAGGAAAGCAAACAAGAGACACTGCACAGACTGATTTGATGAGAATCCCACGTTCTATCAGCACATGCCCACTCCACTTCCACTCCGGTCTGTGATCTTGTGTGAACATTTTGTCTATAGAGTTGCCTACTGCAAAGTCATAGCATGAATATTTGTTGATCTTAAAAAGCTATGCATTTAGATAAGTACCATATGTGGGTAAGGTGAATACTTGGAAATAACTCCTAGTGAGGGGAATCTTCTTGGCATTTCCAGTGCCAGGAGCAAAGTCCTCTTCATGCCCAACACTTGTACGAGTTTGGTGGTGTGGCATTTCAAAGTGGGAACCACGAGAAGCGAGTGGAAATTTGGTTAGTAATGCGCAGGGCTATCATATACAGAGCCCTGCCTGCAAAGCTGTGAGCCGCCGTTCAATGCACTCTTTACCTGCAGACCCAAAGGGACAGAAAAAAAAGGCATGAGATATCATGATCCAACAGCCTATCATACTTATATACTTATATTCATTATCACACTACTGATGGAACATTTTGAATTCATTTGAACACTTCCACTCAAATCCAATAACTTGCATTCATTCACCCAGATTAGATTTCTAGCTCCGGGAACATTCCCGAACCAAACGGTGATGATAGCTGAGAGGAGACATTACCTTCCACTGTGAATTGGGCTGACAGACATACTTACATTTGCTAACACTGAGGATGTCATCCTGTTCAGTGAGCAGCAGAGACAGGCCCTCCATCAGTAAGAGGGCTTTGTGGTAACGCAGGATTGAGGCTTCCCCCTGGTGGAACATCTCATCCAGTGCAGCAGCCTGAACCTGAGACAACATCAGGGTGCTTAAGTTAAAGGTTTCATATGGTTTGAATAAAGTATTAATTATATCAAATGCTAACCATAAATATATATATCCTTGGCTTCATAGCCTTTAACGTGGCCAGACAGTGGATAGTTGACAGGAAAGAGCCTCCAGCCCTCCAGCATATGGCTCTCCTGCTCAACCCGCTAAGCTAACACAGCACTCTTATGAATATATTTTTAAATCTAAAGATTTATCTAAATTTTCTTACCATCTGCACGGTGTGGCTGAACAGCAGCCGCTCAGCTGTGATGGAGGTGATTTGGTCCATTAGGCGGTGCTTCCGGGAAAAGAAATGCTCCAGACGGGTGTTAAGTGCGCGGCAGGATGTCACACTGGACTTGTACAGCTCATTCAGTTTTCTCACGACTGTGTAGGGATAGAAAATACACACCTTCTGTTTTTAGCTAATATACAACTAAAGTATGTTAAATAGACTGCTGCTGGCAACATTAAAAGGATGATACCTTGTTTGACAGTAGCAGATGGGTACAGCTTGCCCTGTTTAACTTGCTCCATGGCTGTGTGTAAGGCATTGGACAAGAGTTCTGCAGTTTTAAGGTAGAGAACCAGCTGTTCGGCATGACTGTGAAAACAATTACACATAAAGTACTTATTCAATTCAATTCTAACTAGACAAATTAAGACAAAAACATCAAACAGTCACCAGCCTAAAGTCTTCAATTTAAAGGAAAAAAAAAAGAATCTCATCCCCTATAATTGATAAAGTGTCTCAGGTTTTCCTGCTATGGTGCCATGAGCAGCAGGCACTTAAACTGTTTTCTCTTTGGGCACAATACAAATACACTTCATTTCAAGCTGGAAAGTCCTGGGTGCATAAATACACAAAATGACCTACACAGCACCTCCTTCACTACAAAGCTGACTGTTTTAACGTTAGTGTTTTTATCCTGCTGCAGAGAGGCATTCAAGCTTACAATTACTTTTGCATTACAGCAACATATATAGAAAAAAAATATCATTAAATGTGTTCCATTAATTTTTTTTTAAACAATAAGAAACCTGGGGCACCAGCACAATTTAATAAAAATGGCAAAGACCCCAGAGGTTAATCACAAACATGGCGTGAAGCCAGGAGAGCCACGCTGTATCATTTCCTTCAACAAAGACATACAGACACAGCAGACGTGGCCTTACCTCCACTCTCGGCTCAGCGAGCTTATCTGATCTGCTACCAGGCTCTGCTGCTGAAGGAGCGAGAGATGAGAAATGTCCCCCTGCTCCCCCGCCACTGTAGCACCACGAGCAGCAGCCACCTCCATTAGACACAGAGCAAAATCCAATGTGAAGCGCAATCTTTGCACAGTGTCAGTATGTTCCTGCTGAACTCGGACAGAGACAGAAGACAGACAGAGAAAGGGGGAGAGGGTATAATGAGAGAATTTTAAACAGTGGACACAGAAAGAGATTTTGCATTCAGGATGTAAAAGGAGAAAGGCCGTTCAATGCTTTTTATTATTCCATTCCATTTTTCTACAGTGTCTTGAGCCAAATGCCTCAGCAAAAACACTCCAGAGGCATACTAAACACTCTTTATTTCAAGATCACCCTGACAGATGTAGGAAAGTGCAGGAAAGTCACTGCCACACACAAGCTCTGAGCACACGAGCTCTACGGGTCAATTCCATCCTCATTACTTTCCAGAGGTATGTAGAAACTGGCATCTCACCTCCATCAGCGTCTCCTCGGGCAACTCAGGAGCCTCGAAGGTGACGCGACCGCCCATGTTGGCTGTGATGGGATCAGTGAAACTGTAACGAGGACTGGAAGAAGGCTCAAAGCCATCCAAACAGGCGCCTGTCTGAAGGTGACGGCTGGTTAAGGAGCCTACAGGGCTGCCTGAAGTGAAGGAGCCTGCAGTTAGGAAGAGAGACGGGGAAAAATATTACACCAAATGCCCGGAGCAGTCATTTTTCATCAGTACAAGCTTGCTGCTGCCATTCATGTTTGTTGATGGTTCACACACACACACACACACTCATATTAAGCTCTGTCAAAAATACCTGAATATTTTCTCTGTCTGGATGTAAAGGGTGGCGTGCTGCCACTAGGTGGAGATCCTACAGTGAAAACCACCTGTGCAGGGCTGCCAGAGCCAGGTGCAAAGCCTCCCGACCCACCCGGGGGCTCTTAAGAAAATAAAAGGAAAAAAAAAATTTTTTTTTTTACATCTTTTCCCACTGCCACCAACTGCTAAACCTTACAGGATTCAGTTATTAATTACAGAATAATTAGTCTATCTTTATTCATGTAACAGACATATTCACCTATGATGTCTATGGCTTTTTCAGAGGTCAGGTTCTCTGTGCTGCCTTGGTCACCTGCAGATCCACCTGGTCCAAATGCAGCCATCAGGAGCACATCGGACAAACGTCCGGCACTTTGAGACCTGCTCCAAAAAGGAACACATCAAACACATAGACCCAAGGTATTTATTTTATACTGTTCAATTTACAGTACAAAATTTATTTTGTACTGTTCAAAATACTTTTTCTACCTTCCCATTACATTTACTTAGCTTAACCTCTGACTACATTTAACGATCTTCTCTCTCTAACCACATATTTTGAAATACAATGCTATGTATTTATTGGATAGAAACAAAAACATTATACTCAATGATAAAAACTGCAGAAAATTATATTAAACAATGTATAAAAAATTTTCAACCCAGCAATGTCTAGTTTGAGATGCTCCTCTGACTCTAAAATGACTCGTTTTAAACCAGTTTGCTGTGACACAAGCCGTTCTGTCAATCCTGTTCTTCACGGATATACATCGGTGGGGAAAACATAAACGGAAGAGTAAAAACATTAACGCGACCTTCCAAAGCCCTTGGCGTCATCATTCCTTCTGTGGATGCAGTGAGCATGATGGGTGACCGGTGGGGATGCTTGGTGTACCATGTCTCTGAGCTCTGCTGGGGCAGTCCTGCTGCATGGAGAGCCAATGACCATCCCCTGCTGTGTTAGGAAAGTCACCAAGTTCGGAGAACTCGGGGGCTTGGGAAATTCAAATGGAGGGATGGCCTGAGCGGAGAGAAAACAGAAAGAGGAAAAAGGTTACTTTAAACTACTTGGTGGTTTCATCTTGTCTCACATATATAAAGAAAACATTCTTCCCTTTTTTTAAAAACACGCTCTTACCCTGGAGGGGGAGCCCAGGATAGTGGGAAGGGGACTACGCTGCATCAGCTCACTCAGTCTGGGGGAAGAGTGTAGGGGACGGACAGCCATGAGTCCGGCCGACGGTGTACCCACAGGGTCCGAGTGCTGCTTTCGGATTTTTTGCCTGCTGACACCACCGGCACACTCCAATAGACAGGGGGCGCTGTGGAGCCGTGTGCCAAGTCCTGCCCTCTGTGGGGGCTGCTGAGTATTCAGTCTGGGTTCAGTGTGCTGCAGAGCTGCAAAGTGGGACAGAAGAAGAACGGAATATTTATGCTTCCAGACAGCAGGTGGCAATGCAAAATCAAGTGTCAGACAGGCCTAGAAAACAACAAAGCTACCCAAAGATGGACAAGTCCTGTTCAACTCCCCCAGCAGCATGCATGTCTACGAAGTGAAGGGACTGAGATGAAACCAGCTAGTGAGGAAAGTATGTGGGCGGCTGCTTCATTTTCTCAAGCAGCAACTTTTAAAACTACTGACCCAAGAGAAAGAATACCACAACTGTGTATTCTCTGTCTGCAGTTCAGCTTTCATACCATCCATCGCAAATCAATGACCATTTTAGAGGAGGCAAAAAAAAAAAGAGTTTTGCTTGATCATTTTTAATTGCTTTTAATTCAACTTTGGGTTAATTTAAAAACTCTTCATCACAAGTTCACACAACCTCAATTTATGTCTTAAAATATCTTTATCTGATTAACAGCCTGAAGCCCAAATATAATTGATTCATATTGATAGATTTCAGTATCAGCATGTATCAAGAGCTCAAATCAAATATTGCTACTTCATAAATGACATAAAAGAGTATTAATTGCAATTAATTTTTCAATCAGTGTTGGTTCCCAATGATCCAAACACAATACTCCAAAAGGTCCCAGGATGAATCTGAGGGTTCACCACTAAATTAAAAACCTAAGAAAGATTTTTTTTCCTGATTTTCTTCCACATCTTTATTCCTCTAGAAAAAAAAAGCCAAAGACTCGAAGTACAGAATAGCAACAACCAGTTAGCTCCAACTGGCCATATATATCATGCTATCATTTACACATTTTTAAACTAAGATGATGATGCAGAACACTAGCTTCTAAGCTACCTTGAGGAGCGAGCTGGAAAGTTCTGGCACCTCCCACGGAGAACCTGCGGGTGGTGGTAGTGGTGGTGACAGCACCTTGCCCATATGGTGGTGACGGTCCGGTTCTGGCACAGCCCAGCAAGCTCCCACTGCTGCAGCGGCGCACTGGTGCCGACAGCCTAACAAAGCGAGTTTTAGAAGTCACTGCATTTTCAGTAAGAAGTGTAAAAGCTAGCATTCAAATTTATTTAAGCAACAGTGGAGCTTATATGTATGTGTGCTTTTCTGGATGCAGACCGTGGTGAACCATCCTGCTTGTTAGAATGGAGGTTCTGCTCCATGCGCTGGTAATTCTGGACCTGAGTGGGGACTGGAATAGGCAAAGACTGACCGTGGTTTCCATAGTTACTTCCCGAGAACTCGTTGGGCCTGACAAACAGTGAGAATAACCGAGGATGCCAGGGGAACAGTTAGATAACAGAGGAGACAGTGTGTCTACACGCATGCATGGTTAACACTTTCCATGCAAAGCAGATGTGATTATTATTCATTTTTTACAATGTTTACGTACTAAAAAAAATACACAGATTAATAACACAAAACAAAAGATTAAGATGACAGTTGTGGAGTAATTGTGTGAGTAACAGAGAGATAAACACTTCACCAGCTGCAACTTTCTCACTGTATATAAATATAATGCTGTAGTATCCAGAGAAATATTTCCACATATAGCGCCATTACAAAACATTCGATGTTGTGCTGTTACCTGACAGGACTTGGTGATCCGCTGTAGGAAGGCGAGTGCGGTGGTGTTTTGGCTTGGCTACACAGACCAGCAGAAGCCAAAAGAGAGCTAATTAAAGTGGAGAAGAGAATAATATTGTCACAACTTTATTAATGTGCAATCTAGATTGGGTACATTTCCAGAGCTAATGCAAGTGTGATTGCTAATATAATTCATCTTCCTTTATGAGCCATATTCTGTAACACTGCCAAACAATTGCATTTAATTAACATAACAGTTGCTGTGTTGGATATTGATGAACTAGTTCTCGCTTCTCACCCGCTGTTCATTAGGCTGTCCTGCAGCATTTTACTCTCACTCGTCAGCTCACCTGCTAAAAACAAGAGAATGCCAAAATTATTAGAACTTTAATAATAATAATAATAATAATAACAACTTGAATAATTAAACTTTAAGAGCCTTAAAAGAATAGCATAGAGCTTCAGCTTATGAAAAGCAACATAAAAGTAAGTCATGAAAAAAATAAGCTGCCATTCTACAGAAATCGAGCCTGAATGAGCATGAAAAAGAAAAGTTTTCTTACTGGTAAAGTGAGCAGGTACTATCACAAAGTCATCTGTGTCACAGGAGGAGGAGTTCTTGCTGCTGCCGCCACCTCCAGACGAGTCCTTAAGGAGAAAACCAGTGGCCTCCTGGGTGGGAGAGGCCAGAGCTTTGGCACGCAACTGCTGAATCTCAGCAAGAGACTGCTGCAGAGACAGGGAGACAGAAGGTAGCATATTAAACACAGAGAGGAAGTATAAATAATCCATCGGTGAAGGGAAAGGTGAGCTTCTGTGGTCAGCTTCTGTGACAGCAAAATAAAACTGCAACCTCAAATTAGGTCATCGGGAAAAAATAAAGCAGAAAAAAATGAATATTTCTTCTTCCCATGGGTCGGCTGCTTTGGGAAATTGGCGCACATAAATAAGGTCAATAAAAATGTTTTTTTCTTCTTTGGAGGACTTTTGGGGTTGTTGGGGAACATGCTACTGCCCTCCCTCTGGGGGACGTGGCAGAGGAAATATTAGAAATAACAAGCACAAACCGGTGGCGAGGCGAGGTGAGAGGTGGACGAGCTGCTACAGGAGCTGGCTGATGCAGAGCTGGGCAAACAAGTCATGGTCACAGCAGGTGCTGCTGAAATGAAATTCAACACAGTTGTTAGTTTCTGCAAACACAAACTTTGTGTGCTCAGAATAAAAGTCCACAGGACTTCACAGTGTAACAATAGAACTATCAGCATTACTTCAGCCACCCTGTATTATTTTAGGGCTACATTTTATGTTGATATAAATTTCGCAGGTGTTAAATTTTAAAAGAATGTGGCATTATTTGTTATAATGTATCTTATAACTACTTCCTTACTTACTCTTTTTCACAGATGAGCTAGCCTCCAGGAAAGGATGACAAAAAAACTCATCTACCAAGGAGAATAAACATAATTAATGAGAGAGAAGAGAGAAATTCAAACACTTACTTCTAGTCCTCTGGCATTATTTCTTTATGCAACAAAGAAACTATAAATTTCTCAACAGGAGCACGACTATCAACAAAGTCCTATCAGACCATGCATGACAGAAATATGTAAAGTATGTGTGAGCATTAAATGTTTTCTGACCAAAGTCCATGCGGTCTTTGTAGTTGCGCTGCAGCAGACCCAGCAGCAGGTGTCTCAGATGGGTTGAAGTCTCTCTGGGAATGCTGCAAAACAAATCATCAGTCTGTGCTGTCAATCAAATCATTTAGAGATCATATACGTTCTTATACATTTACATTTCTAAGTTAATTTATCTGTATGAGAAAACAAAAATATTCACGATTTAGCGATTAAGGATTTTTTCCCAGGTCTTTGATGACGTGACCTACAACACGATTTAGGCCACAATCATCTTATGCACTACCTTTTAAAAGAGATGATTGGGGGGGGGGGGGGGAGTTGTCGCCCTAAACTGC
>VOQJ01012872.1:11884-22900 GCA_015052665.1 Apistogramma diplotaenia
AGTTACATTGAGTTATGGCATAACTCGTTAAACACGTGTCAACCACAGACTGTTTATAGAAGATGAACGTAGCAAATTTGTGGACCATCATTTCCACAGTACAGCTGCATTTCACAGATACAACTAACTAGTGATAATATATGAATGAAGTAATACAAGTATGTCAAACATAAAAACAAAAACTGGAGTCCGATTTGACTGGTGAGTCTACACATGTAGATTTTATGACCTGGTGACCATTAAAATTTAACTCAATTTAGATAAAAGCTCATTCATCAACATGTACGTTTTGTTGGCACCGACTGGCTGTATTGCACAAACTAATAAGAATAAATAAGCACTGAGAAGTTAAGAAGACTCACAAATTGTCATTGAAGACAAATTAATCTTGTTTTACAAAATTGTCACCAGCAGTGGAGGAGGAGTGGTGATTCTTGGGAAAAGTATGACCTGTAACATGAAAAACATGACCCTGAAGGCCCATAAGGTCAGGTGTGTCAAACTAATCTCAGGACACATGATTTGAAGTGAGTTGGACTGGTGACTATTGCCTCATAATGTAAATATTAAAATAAAACAAGAAAATTAAATAAAAAAATACTTAAGAGTGAAAACACTAATTTAATCCTTGACATGTCATAAGAAGAAAAACACATTATGGGTTTTTTTTAGATTAGATTGCAGAAATGAGGCTGCAGTTAAAAAAGGAACCCACTGACATGCCTCTTCTGGCTCAGAAATAAATAAATAAAAGATAAAGAGCAGAAAAGCTAAATAAATTGCCAGCAGCTCATTACCAGAACTTTGTCCTGTAATTACCCTAAAGCTACTGTACTATCCAATGAGCCTTTGGCAGGCCAGGCCAATACTGCAGCCTGTAAAATGAGTGGACGGATGAAAGATGCTTTGCCATCAGGCAGATGAGCTTTTAATGCTGAGGGACATTTCAAGATGGACCGACTTGCTTTTTGGATCCAGGCTCGTGACCATCTACAGAACAGCAGTTAGTGGCACTGCTGTGTTGGTCACATGTTTTAGTCCTGGGGGTTTGCTGCCTGTTTCCAATTAAAAGTATTGTTAAATCATAATTTTCCACCCACTATATTAATTTTAAAAACAAACTCTAAAAAGATATTCAATATCCTTTAAAACATGGCCGCTTAAACAAATCAACAAACCACTTGCAAAAAACCCTGCCTGGGTACAATGTGTGTGCGCGCAATTTGTGTGAGACTGAGCTGGCTTTACTATGCAATCAGTCTCCAGAGGGGTAAAAAATTTAATAGGCTTAGGGATTAGCAGAGCTTCCAAACAGCTGAACATACTTGCTCTCACTCACTTAGGCACGACATGTCATAATTATTTGATTTAATACTACTCAAATGTATTCATATAGCACCAATTTACAACAACGGATGACTCGATACACTTTATACTGTAGGGTAAAGACCTTACAACATTAGAGAGAAAATTCCACCAATCGGACGGCACCCTATGAGCAAGCACTTGGCAACAGTGGGAAGGAAAAACTTCCTTTTAACAGGAAAAACCCTCCACCAGAACCAGGCCCAAGGAGGGCCAGCAATCTGCCACGAAAAAAAAGGGTAAATTAATGGCATTTCTTCTCCAGCTTCTGATTTATCTGCTTCAAGGTGCACATTTGTGAATGATCTCATGGAGGCAAGCACCTCTTTGTATCCAGCGAGTATGTAACACTATTAACAAAATAGCTGACCTTTGTGGAGTAAAGTTTAAGTGACTGCTCTGGACTGCGCTGGCACATGGCACTGAAGATGATAGCAGAGGATGAATTACTTAGTTACTGCACTTTCAGAAAGCCATCTGCTGTAATGAAATCCATTTCCAAGTGCTATTGTAAACTTAATTATCAAAAAATGGTCAAAAAACTGTTAGATATTCAGTTTCTATGCCATATGTTAGGTCAAATTTGAGGGTGTGATTAAAATGATGACTCGGCTCATTACCATTTTGAGAAAAGCTTGTTAGTGAATTAAATGCAGAGTTGAGGCTTTTATTTTCAGCATCGTTGTGGATGCTTAAACCACCTGCAATAATAATTTTATCTGAACTGAGGACTAAATTAGTGCTCAGTTCAGGGAAACAAAGAAAAATGAGTCTGATCAACTGTGTAGGAACTAAGCAAAAGCCAGGTGGACAATAGATAGCAAATAAAATGGGTCTTTGAGCTTTCCATTCAAGGTGGAAAAGGCTAAAGATTCAGGCTTTCAAATGAATGAAACCTCTGTCTCGGTCTTTGGTTAATTAATAAGCTGGAGTGGAAGATTGCTGCGGCTCCTCCTCCTTGACCTGTGCTTTTGAGGATTCTGACAGTATGATATGGGAGTATGACAGTCTCCATGGGAATGGGGGTTTGGGAGGATGATAGGAGAAGGGAAGCTGCAGAGAGGCGTAAGACTGCAACTCTGTTTCCTGGTCTCAACACTGTCTAATCACATTTTTGGTGGGTTAATAAATTTGGCCAGATTTCTAGAAACGAGAGCTGCTCCATCCAAAGCGGGATGGATGCCATCGCTTCTAACAAGAACAGGTTTTCCCAATCATCGAGACACCACCTATACCAGGGGTCATCAATCCCAGTCCTCGAGGGCCGGTGTCCCGCAGGTTTTGGATGCAACCCTGCTTCAACACACGCGAGTCAATTAGCAGGACTCTGGAGAACTTAACTGCATACCGAGGAGGTGATTCAGCCATTTGATTCAGGTGTGTTGAAGCAGGGTTGCATCCAAAATCTGCAGGACATCGGCCCTCGAGGACTGGGATTGAGGACCACTGACCTAGACAGTTGAAGAACGTCATGCAGCTATACGTGTCATCACTGGTCAGACTGGGAAGGGGACAAGAGAAGGCTACTGACTGTTGCACCCTGACTCCATATTGATTTTACCAACCCCCGATTGACCCAGCTGGGTGTCAGCATGAATTATGATCTCACCAAATCTATACTGATTGGACTATATATTGACTGTGGCCGCAAGGGTCTTGAGTTTCATGCTTCAACAAAAAGTCGCCAATAATCAAAACCAGAAAATAACTGATTACTTTCTGTTGCACAAGCACCATCTTTCTTCCATTTCAAACTGGATGAGACAGATGCACCGCGTGCTTTTAAACAGCATGCACAGGGAAAATGTGAAATTTTTAGATATAATCAATTTCTTCAAACAAGTTCAGGCTTAGGGTAATCAATTACCTCAGGGAAATTATTACGAGATCCCACTGCAATAAAACTGTCTATGAAAAAGGTGATTACATTTTAGGAATTTCGATAAGGGGCTTTATGAGATTCAATTAGTTTTTGCTCCTGTAAATGGTTCTGCTGATTTAAGTCCCACAAGTGTTGCGTTTCTAAATGCTTCCTCATTACTTCTCTTTTTATATTATACTTGTTTGCTTATATTAAATCAACAAACACTACAAGGTTACAGCAAGAACTGCTACATTATAAAAATTTAGAAGTCTCCAAAAGTGTGTGCAAATGCCATAAAGCCATGTATACATACTTAGAAGACTCTCACATAATCAAACCTACCAATCTTGATGCAGGTGTTGTTGGAGTGTGACTTGCATCCTGGCGGGTAGGAGAGCAGTATGTTCTGGGGTTTGAGATCCCTGTGGATTATTCCTTTGGAATGTAGGACCCTCATGGCCCCTGTAATCTGCTGCAGGAAAACCCGAATAGTGTCTTCACTCAATGTGCCCTTGGCTGCAGGGAAAGACAAAATGTAAATGTCAATTAACTACCAACTGTAGTATAATTTGGATGTGAACCCTATGTGTTACTATGCATGTGAATTTTATTTATTTTTATTCAAGACACAATATAGTGGTAAACATATCATAGGCTGAACAAACCTCTCTTAGTTTATAGATAGTGTAAGATGATTTTAGACAGATCATTTTACCGTACTTTGGAAGATGTGTTTTTTTCCTCTGTTCCCTCATATCACCCAATTGCCACTTCCTGTTCTGTATCCACCTCAAAATGAGGTTGTCTGTATTGCTCTGTGTGTACCTGCAGTACCTTCTAGCAGATTTTTGCCTTAAGCAGAAAAAAGTCATTCCGGTCATTCATCAGAATGGGGAGAAGATCCAAACCCCTTTTTAATCATGCAGACAAAGACTATTACTAGAATGGGATGGGATTTCTATTTAGAGTCTTGCTACCCATTAAATTTGACAGACATTACAAATCAAGTTTAAGACATGGAAAAGGTGGAAAAATCTTTCCATGCTAAGAACATCCCATTTTGCTACATTTCTGACTCAAAACTGTGCACAAGACATTTCTCTATAATGTGATGCACATCTCAAATTATGTTTATTAAAAGACAGAAGAACAATGCAAAGAGATGCCTTTGGTTTGACTATAATTTCAGCACTAATTAAATTTTTAGGTCTTAATCTGGTAGTGAAACACCAGATCTGTTGCAGCCTTCAGGGCTAAACATAAAAGGCTGTTTCCTGTGGTCACAAGTGAAGTCTCACAAACAAAGATGTGACCTGAGCGGCTGTCTTGGGGTGTAACCCAACAGAAAAATAAATCTAGCTAGCTGCTCCCTCCGAGGAATCATTCCGACAAATTCGTTAGCAAAAGGTCTTGTGGCAGATCACTTAATTGGATGCTTCTGCTGTTTGCAGTTTCTAATTAAAACTGTATATAACTCGGCCATCAATGCAGACCCCCTTTCTTAGTTCTATGGTTGCTCTGCTGTTTGCATTTAGTTCTAAAATATAAAATTTCATATAAAATACTTCAAATGTCTAGTATTCATTTCCTTTGGTAAGAGACAGATGATCTTTGCATTCAGACAAAAGGACATTCAGGTTTTTCATTTAGAAAGACTCTCGAACAAAGATTTCACTATTGATTCAACAGATTTTCTTTATTAAAAAGGAGCATTTAGAATAAATTGAGTATAAGTAAATAAATTGGTGCACTTACAGTGCAAGTAGTCAGCGAGATCGCCACCATTGCAGTACTGTGGTTAAAAATAGTGACAGAAAAGGGAGGGGGAGACAGATGAAAAGGAATAACATTAGGAAACACAGGTAGCACTGAGGACTGAGGTGTAACCATAGTGAAAAAGACTTTGAGATCACACAGCCTCTGAAGCATCTAGAAAGCAGAAGAGATCAGAGGAGTGATTTGCTGAAGAGTGATGTGTTTACAGATTTATACCCTTGTTCCCATTCCCAGCATTAATATGAATGAACCCAGAAAAGGACGGGATGTGACAGGTGAGGCTGTAAAATGCTACCTCACAAGTAGTTTAATCTCTGAGATGCATAGATCAGATAAACATAAAAAAATGGATGGTTTGACTTCTAGTATACATCTAGACAGCAACTGCACACTGAACAGGCACAACAGTATGACCACCCGCCAAATACTGTGTTGGTCCCCCTTTTGCTCCCAAAACAGCTCTGACCAATTGAGGCATGGACTTCACTAAACCCCTGAATATGTGCTGTGATATCTGGCACCAAGATATAAGCAACAGATCCTTTAAGTCCTTAAGTTGCAAAGTGGGGCCTCCGTGGATCTGACTTGTTCGTCCACCACATCCCACAGATACTCAATTAGATTGAAATGTGTGGAATTTGGAAGCCAAGTCAAGACCTCAAACTCATTGTTGTCCTCCTCAAACCATTGGTAAAGCACTTTTACTTTGTGTCAGGGCACATTGGACTGTCACATTACATGACAAAGCCCTCTAATGCCAAAGTATTGCTATGAAACTAAGAACTCTAAGGTTTTTCTGCCTGGCTGTCAAAATCATATATTCACTGGCAACACCGGTTCTGCTTTTTAAGATCAAACTGAGCATCAAAGTGAAGAAAGGTGGTGATTTTATGTGACTTTGAACATGCCATGATTGTTGGTGCCACAGAAACTAGTCTGAGTACTTCAGAAACCACGGATCTGCTGGGATAATCACACATCCATCTCTAGGCTTTACTGAGAATGGTCTGAAAAAGTCATCTGGTGACAGTAACTCAAATAACTTGTTACAACTAAGGTATGCAGAAGAGCATCTCTGATAGCACATGTCAAACCCTGAAGCAGATGGCCTACAGTCAAAAAACAGCACACTGGGTGCCACTCGTGCCAGTCGCAATTTGAACAGGCTAACAGAAATTTGAAAAACATTGCCTGGTCTGATGAGTCTCAATTTCAGAATTTGGTGTAAACAACATGAAAGCATGGATCCATCCTGGCTTATATCAGCGGTTCAGGCTGCTGCTGGTGGTATAATAGTGTGTAATACATTTTCTTGGTACATTTTGGGTCTCTTTGTATCAACCGAGAACAGTTTAAACACCACAGCCAGTCTGAGTATTATCCATCCCTTTATGACTACAATGTACCCATTTTTCTGATGGCTGCTTCCAGCAAGATAATGTGCCACATCACAGAGATCAAATAATCCCAGACTGGTTTCTTGAATAATGAGTTCGCTGTAGTTAAATGGCCTCCACAGTCACTAGAGCTCAGTCCAATAAAGCAGGGAGATTCACATCATGGATGTGCAGCAGAGTTATCTGTAATACTGTCATATCAATGTGGACCAAAATGTCTGAGGAATATTTTCAGCACCTTGTTGTATCTATGTCATGAGGAATTGAGGTAGTTCTGAAGGCAAAGGGGGGTCCAGCAGAGTACTCGCAGGGTGTTCAGTGAATGCATACGCATAGCAAATAGCAAGAAAAAGAAATACAAAAATGTATTTTGATTGCTTTGAAAAGACTAAACAGAAACGACATTCATAAAACAAAGCCCAGCATGCTACTTGTTACATATGCACAAAACATGAGTGTGAGCATCAGAGGGAGGAAACACCCCCTCAAACTTTACCCAGACATAAGAACAAAAAACTCCCCAAAAAAGATTCATAAACTTGTTTCCCTCTAATCCTTAATCAGGACAATACTATTAAATCACAGCTGAAGAGAGAAAAAAAAAGAATGAAAAAAAAAGTGCTCCTGGATGCCTGAGGAGACAGCTAATTTTAGCCCAAGCCCTGTTAAATCTGAGACAATACGGTGCTGAGCAAACAAAGCCAAACATCCCAGCAAACTTACCTCCATTACCAGGTACACTGAGCTGGCAGTTTCCTAAAGAGAGAGGAGATAAGAAGAGTGGGAGTACACATACAGATCAGTGGCAGACAAGGCAGAAGGAACAGATGGTCCTTGTGCACAAGTTAAGGAGATGATCTGGACTGTAGAAATACCAAATAGCTTAAACAGCTGCAGTGCACACATGAAATACAGATACCAGTGACTGTACACTTTGCACAGTAGGACATCTGTATATGTATATTCAGAATCAAATCGATAACCTCTGCAACATCTGTTTTACCTACACAAAACTTGTGAAGGTAGTGCGGATAAAGGAAAACTAAATAGTATCCCTAAATTCTGATAGCAGGCAAACAAGAAGAAATAAATATCAAACAAAAACAAAACAAAAAAACCCACACTGGCTATTTACCTAATTATTTTACATAGCACCCAAAAATGAATAAACGATGCATCCTTAACAAAATAAATTAGTGACACAGAAGGGAGACTCAGCTCTCAGCAACATTATCAGAGAAATGAGCAACAAGTGAGAAACAATAACAAGTACTCAAACATCACCACACCATCAACACCAAGAAAAAAAAAATACTGTAATAACAAATAATGGATCATTTTTGATTCTGTTCCTTGCTGGGAAACTGGAGCCACAGAAATTCTAACATCTATTGTGCACTTTGGTTTACTGTCTTTTGGAAAGAGTCCAAAGGCTATTGAAGAAAAAAAAAAACATAGCAAAGTATATTGAAGCCAACCTCAAAAACCTGTCTTATCTCGTGGCAACAGCTGACTGCTATCGCTCTCTCTCTGACCTGAGCTCAGTATCTCACTGAAGCCAGCAGGCTGACTGTTTTGTCCAGACTGTTTTGAATAGTTCAGCTGAGTCAGGCCTTCTGAATAGTTGTCTTTGGTTTTATTAAAGATGGATGGACAAAAACAGGGAGCCAACACTGTGGCTTCACGGGCTATTTAAGAGTAGTGCAGCCCCGCAATTAAATAAGATCAGATAAAACTGTTAGATAAAAGGTTTGGTGTTGGTTTAAAGGTTTACCATGATGACTTTAGCATAATTAACACAGAGGCCAACTATGTGCCCATTATGGGCAACCACTTTCAAGCACAAGGCATTCCACGGGTCGCCTGGTGGAAGGCAACCGGTTTCCAAACAATCATGGTCAACTTGAACTCTCAGATTGATGATGGCTTCCAAATAATGAGTCTAATAAAATGTTGGAGTATATAGAAAAGGAAGGTTAATGAACGCCCGTGTGGCAACTATGCCATTTGAATTTCTGTTTCAAATCTATTTAATTTTTGTATTATCACAAACAAATTGCATGTGATTGCCAACTTGGCTCCGTTTAGTGCTGTTGTCTAATATATGTCTGTTGAATTCTTCAGCCAATCTTCAGTCTGACACTCACACCAGGAGAAGAGGCTTGATTTTTTACAATCAGCCATTAGATGTATTGGCCAATTGGTGATTAGCTGGTTGGCATGATTACTTTTTCAACTGACAAATGATGACTTTTTTTTAAAGTGAGATCAGTCAAACTGAGCATAGTGGACCGAATCAAATGCCTGGACCCCGGAAAGTAACACTAATGTTTGCCTGTAAAATTGTAATGATGTAAACTCATCTTAAGTCACTTTCATTAAAGGCACGTTGCTGGTTTCCAAGGCTTGGTGTGTTTCTTTATGACCTAATTGGTTAGATGGATGGATACCCTGCGAAGAAGATCTGCACTGTCTGCTGCCGTGCCACAACAAACATGTAATCTTAGAGCTCAGCTCCGACTATCACAGATGACCGGAGAGAGCACCACTGTGAGCCAGTACAGACGATAAAGAGAGCGGGGCATTTTTAAGGTTCTGCATGTACAGAGAAATGATTGTTGCAGATTATTTCAGCACAACAACAAGGGGACTGTGCTTCATTGATTAAGCAGCTAGCAGCTCATATGATAGCATGCAACAGTGTTCTTCCTTTATGACTGAGCCGTCAGACCAAACTGATATGGGCAGAGAATGATAGCTCAACCCCTAGTCCGGTAATGAAATCTACAACGTGTGCACCCATCCTAACTTTATCAGTTTTCATTCTGTCGACACATGACAGAAAAATGGGATTTCATCTCAGTTCTTAAAATTGAGGATTCACATTTTATTTTTTTAAAAAGTAAATAAGCCAGCAACACAACAGAAGATCAAAATGCAACTTGAAACTTTTTTTGGAATTTTGTTCCAGACAGGTGTCTTCAAAGGCACAGCATCCTCCCTATCCAACAACTAACTGCTGTCATTCTGCAACAATAAGGAAGTCTTTCAAATTAGCATAATTTGTACATTTGATGTTTTCTAACCAGATGGCAGTGTGTTAATCAAGAATGACAAAGACAAACAAACACCTGGTGAGTTAAGATAAGAGTTTATGCAGGGACGTGAGGGGCGTGATGTCTAAGCTATCTAGCAGGTGCTGCCATAGCAAACAAAATGGTAACCAGGCTGCAAGCAGGAACATTACTGTGAGTGTGGACTCACATTAGCGATATAACACCTCTGTAGTGTGACGGTGAGCAAAGATATTTGCATATGTACCCATGCACAAGCGGTAAAGAAGCATTAACAAAGTAGTCTGTGCCCTAATCATGCCATTTCTGCCTACAACCATGAGCACAATTTAAATTACCACACTTCTAAGAGAGACTTAATAAAGGAGGCCATCAAGAACAGGCCATTTAATAGCGGAGAATTTAAGCCCTACAATGGGTGACCGAGTTCAGTCAGCCACTAAACCAAAGTAGTCAAAGCGGAAACAAACAAAAAACAAACAAATGTTGGAAAGCCTCATTTAACAAGTAGGTAAGCTATAACTAAGTGGGTCATGTGGAAAAGCCATACCCAGCAACCCATCTGCTCTGCTTTACAGCCACGGTCTAATGGGGGGTAGAGAGGTGCAATAATTATGAATGCAAAGTGAAACCTTAACACGTCATTCTGACGGCACCAGGAAGTGTGATGCTACATACCTGAAAGTCCAGTAAAGCAACAATGTTTTCATGTTTGAGTTCCTGCAGAAATGAGAGGCAAAATATTTAGGTCATTTTTATTATCACTGCCTTTATTTTTACATGCTTATGTACAATCAGTGCTTCCCGGGAGACTTCAGAACGCCGACTTTCACCATAACAAACTGCACGTCCAGTGAGACGTGTTGAGATAACAACTGCTCATATTTCACTGACACAGCTGGCCAAGTGCCACATGTGAATGCCACATTATTCACAGCAACATAACTTTAAAAAACACTATCACCACAGCTCACACAGATCTAGATGCCAGGGTGACAAACTTAAATACACAGACATACATCAAGCTGACATTTAACACGAGACAGGAAGTCTTATTTCTCTCTGCTACAAACTCTGACCTACCTTCAGTATTTTGATCTCCTTCCCCAGCAGAGTCTGAGATTTGGCCAGGTTCTTCTTGTTTATGCATTTCACTGCCACTTCCCAGTCATGCTTCTATAACATGGGAAATCGGTTATTGATGAAAGAAATAAAACAATGCACAGTATGGGCTGTGCTGTGCCTGGGTTTTCTATATATATATATATATATATAGGATGTCAACTGTCAGCATGCTTTGCCACTGCATATTTGTCCAGTTTATGGATCCAACCACATTTGCTATAAAAGGAAACCCAAGGTGTCACACTATGGGAGCTGGGTGTGTTGATTACCGTGGAGTGCTGGCCTACATGCAGAAGAAATTGCCTGCTGAGACTGTAAACAACCAGAAGGGCTGATTACTAAGGTTTATTTTGCTTTTTTTTTTTTTTTTAAACACCAGGCCCCCCATACACCATTTTTCCTTAAAATAAATGCA
>VOQJ01012872.1:24557-39744 GCA_015052665.1 Apistogramma diplotaenia
TTTAACTTTTTTTTTCCCAAAAAAAAAAACCAAACCAACCTTTTAAAAAGGCGCACCCCCCCCCCCCCCCCGTTATTTTTTTTTACCCAGTCTTTTTGTTTTTGTTCTAATTTCGAAAGTGCATGAATGTTTACAACTGTAGCACTCCTTTTGACAGTATATCATAAATTGTCTGGGAAATGAGGAGACCGGCTGCTGGACTTTTGGGAGAGGAATGTGGTCTGATACAGGTCTCTAGCTGCTCAACAGTCCTGGTCCTTTTTTTTCCCCCCATACTTTTTGTTTTATGATGCTCCAAATGTTATCAAATGGTGAGTTCAGCACTCTTCCACTACATACATCTATTAACTGCTGGATTAGATGCAGTATGTGGTTTAACATTGTCTTACTGAAAAATGAAAGGTCTTGCTTGAAAAAGACATCATCTGGATGGGAGCATATGTTGCTCTAAAACCTGTATATATTTTTCAGCATTGATATTATCTTTCCAGATGTGCAAGCTGCCAATTCCACATATGGTTCCCAAAGTGTGGGCCGAAAGTACTGCAGGGGTCCGCAGTAACAAAAGATATTCAGTTTGAAGTTTCTCACAAGTGTTCATAGTTACATATTTATATAAAAGTATTTATTTAGATAAAAAAAGTGAATTAAAATGGTAATAGGAGGTGGTTAGTCTGTGATAGTACTCATTACTCTGACCTAAATTTTCTGCTCTTATATTGAAGTGTGTCCCAGTGGCAAGTGGGTCACATGTTGTCATTAGCACTTTACACATGACTGGGTAGCAATAGCAATTTATAGCCAACAGCCTGTGTTATTTATGTTTTTTGAATAAAATTTTCAAGGAAATAACGCTTTCTCAGTTTTGATGAGAGTGAAGACAGGCTTCAAGCCTGTAAAATTTCACAGGCCGGCACTATTGGATGACCGAGACGGAGGGGAGCCTCCTGGTTTTTAAGTGGGCTGCAGCACTCTTGACTTTGGGAACTGCTGCCCCATACTATCAGAGATACAGGCTTTTGAACTGAGCACGATAATGATAATGATAGAGCTTTCACCTGCAGTTGTGGCATGGCAAACTGTATTCACAGACAGTGATTTCTGGCAGTGTTCCTGAGCCTATGCGCTGATTTCTATGACAGAATAATGTCTGTTTTTAATGCAGTCAAAGTAAGTGCCTGCTGATTACTGGCATACAATATAAATTGTTGGCCTTGTCCCTTATATAACAGGAAGCATGAAAAGAAATACGAGGTTTCCAAAAGATAATCTAGACGGCACAAAGATTGTGACCACCACTTCTGAGTCTGTGAAACAGACAGTTTTCACAGGGTTCTCTGCAGTCCCACGATTCATTAGCTTGTGGAACCACTTTTAGCATCAAGGCTTTGACGTAACTAGTTTCTGGATGGCTTTATCATTTGGATCACATCGTTGTTGGCCCAATATTGCTTTGCAGTTTGCAGGCATTTGTTTATGCACAGCACTCTTAAAGTCACTATTTGAATTGAGTTGAGGTCTAACATGCATGTCTTTGCACTGTGGGAGGCAGCCAGAGGGCCCAGAGAAAATCCACACAGGCACAGGGAGAACATTTACACTCCATACAGAAAGACCCCTGCCAGCCAGCAGATCCAAACTCAAGACCTTGCTGAGAGGCAGCAGTGCTAACCATTGTACCGCAGAGCTGCCATGTGTTTCATGTGGTTAACTTATTACATTTTTTAAAACTGCTTTAAAAAAAATCCCAGATTAAATAATATTTTCTTTTTTTTTCTTATGTTATTCCACATTGGCTGTAGGCATTGATGTGAGGATGAATAACGGTGCCTCTCTTTTTCTGTTTCCTCTGTGATGGGCAGGCATGCTGGGTCACACAGCGTCAGCTATAACTGCACTGCCAGCTGTACTGCAGTGCACAAATGGATGGATTGGTAGGTTGATAACAAGACATGTCCACTGCCTATATAGCAAGAGAGAACAAGAACAAAGATTTGATCAACCTCTTTCAACCAAAATTATGTAAACCAAACATACAATTATACATCTGTGTATGGGGTTGACGGATGCATATACTGTATATAAATACCAGAGGAGGGCAGTAGAGGACTTTAAAAAAGACCAGGATTTTAATGTTTCATGCATCTCTATAAAAACATGAGAGCAAAGTCATATTGTATTCTTACTAGTTATGTTATATGGAGAAATCTATGGCAACGCTCACTTAGCAAATCCAGTAAATAGCATTGTTGCGAAATCACGGCAAGTTGTTAATGTGGCTTTTGGGTGGCTGGAGCAGAAGAACACTGTCAAATAGTAGGAGAAGGGTTTTTTTTTTTGTTTTTTTTTCCTTCAGGAAGAACTTATAATGTGTTTTGGCTAGATATCAGCCAGTTACTGTATAATGCCGATGCAGTTCTCTCCAACAGTACTGTTGCATGAAATCATTAATCAGTCATGGTGGTTTTCCTGAGCCAAAAAGACAATCTACATTCACAGAGATATACAGGTCTCCATAATGATGCACCTCTGACAGCATGCTGGAGCTAAGTTCATGCTGTATTTAATAAAAAAATAAGGGCAATTCAGTTTTGACTCTGCACCTCCTTAGTGTGACGGAAAAATTTGGCTCTACAAGACAGTTGATGTATCTCTCTGCACGCAGCCCACCAGCCACCATTGCAGGTGTTGCCTCCGCGGGGATTTGCTCTCGTTTTGAATATTTTAGCATGCTCTGTGGTTCCTACGGAGTGATTGATTGGTTCTTTTTGGCCCACATTAGCTTTCTGCTCAAGACAGTCTGTGCACAGAGCTTCAGGTGTTCACTGTGGGTGAAGAAAAAAATAAACTTCTTAGGAGGAAGTGTCTCCGCTGTACACAAACCAAGTGCCGTTGACTGTGAAAAGGAATATTTACATAAGGGTAGGCCTTCAGTCCACACCATTCCTACCAGTCGAACGGTCGGAAGCATGTTAACTAAAACATTTATTGAATTATAATCAGTGCAAACTTTTTTTTTTCATGCACCTACAAATAATAAATGTAAAGACATCCAATATTTGTAATTTTTTTCTTGCTTTTCTTTTCTGATTGTAAAATACTGAGCTATACACACCTTTGCGTATTACAAATATCCCATATTATGACCATCATTATGCTCCTTTGACTGCGGGCCAGAGGACGGACGCTTCTGCCAAGCCCTCTCCTCACATAGGGAACATCAGGTGATGCGGCACTGTGTCTTGCTCAGCCTCTCGTGCAGATGGATAGCTTGCAATTTTGCTGTGAAGGTCACTGTTTTTTTTAAATCCATCTCTGCTACTGCTACACACTTGATCAGCATAACAGTTTTGTCTGCATACTACTCGAGTTTGTGATCCCTGCCAGTAGGTTAGGCCACATAATTAAAGTGAGAATCGGAAGGAAATTCAATACAGTCTATTATAAGTGGGTGAGTCTCAGACCCAAGGGAGACTTTGGTATTCATAGGCTTTATGTAAAGTTTTTTTTTTTGTTTGTTTTATGGCATCACGTCTCAGACGTCTTTCAGCGCTTATGTTGACTTCAACAGTGTCACATTACAGATCCCTATGCAGTCGGGTCCTAGGATGCTGTATTTAAGAAACCAGATGGAAGTGACTCATCCTTAACAAAATATAATGTTCATCTCATTATCGAAGTACTCAGTGATGGGGATGTGTTGAGCAGAATTCATTGGACTGGTCATTTAACCATTTACACTGGCTACCAGACCTTTTAATCTCAAATAAAACAGCTGGAACTTCTCTACAGTAACGTGAAACCGAGTTTTCACAGGACTGTCTGCAGGCCTGTGAAAAACTAGGTTCACTCCATGATTCAGGAGCTTGTAGAAACACCTTTAGCAGCAATAAATTGAAGTAATTCTTTTCTGCGTGAATTATCAGTCGGTCGCTGTGGAAGAATTTCAGCCCGCTCTTCTTCATGGCGTTACTTCAGTTCATCGAGGTTTGTGGACATTCATTTATGCACAGCTCTCTTGATGTCACTACAGACTTTGACTGGGCCATTGCTAAATTTTCCCTTTCAGCCAGTCTGTTGCAGATTTGCTGCTCCGCTGAGAATCATTGTCCTGCTGTATGACCCAATTTCAGCCAAGCTTTAGCTTTTAGACAGTGAAGATGAACACGGCCTCACATTTGACCCTAGAATAAGTTGGTCTACAGAAGAGTTCATAGTTGACTCAGCGATTGCAAAGTGCAAAGTCCGGTGTACTGCAAGACAAACTCGAATTATCACTCCTCCTGCACTGTGCATGACAGTTGGTATGAGGTGTTTGTGCTGATATGCTCTGTTTGGTTTTCTCCACATGTGATGCTATGCATTGTGGTCAAACGCCTCCACTGTGGTCTCATCTGTCCAAAGGAAATTGTTCCAGAAATCTTGTCGTCTGTTCAGGTGGAAAATTTGCAAACCTAAGCTGTGCCACCGTGGTTTTAGAGAGAAGAGGCTCTCTCCCCTGGCAACCATTATAAACTAGCTGAAATCGTTCATTCTTTTTCTACTTGTACTGTCATGAAGTTTAACATTTAACATGCTAACTGAGATGTAGCTCTTGGATCTTTTGCACCACGGGGTGAATTTGCTGGGATTTCCACTCCTGGAAAGATTGAATTAACACACACACACATGAATCCAGACTATCAAATTTCCCAGGCTTTTGCTTTTGCAGAGGTGCTCACACTTGCTGATGTTAAATAAATCTAGAGCATTTCATTATCAGCACCTGGCTGCTACTTACCTTCTGAATTCCAAAGGCAGCAATAAGGGTGCGCTTCGTTTTTCGTAGAACTACACAGAGTTCTGTGAACATCTTCTTTTTCACAACTGTACATGCTTGGACACTTCTAAACCATTTACATGCAGTACACTTATGTGTATGTAAATTGCTTAGGTTTATTTTGAATATATTAATGAGTCAATATAACTCAGCTCCTGTTTTAGCTCAGATTTTAGAAACATCTCACAGAAAATGCGTCAGTCTCTCACCAGAGCAAGTCCAGAATGATGGGTGTCTCTTTTCTCTGTCACTGCCCTAGCATCTTATTCTTTTTGCACAGCCCTTAATACAGCACCAGTCAAAGGTTTGGACACTCTGGCACTGTATGTGCTCTACTCTTCTTTTAAAAGAAACTGTGGCTGGATAAAAAAATAAAAATACAGTCATTAGTTTTATCCAAAGGCAAAACTAACAAAACACAAAATATTCCATCTTTGCTACTCACCCATCTGAGACATTTGTGCTTTGACTACTAATATGACAGTGTGTCTTCATACATTGCTAATTCTCTATTTCACAAACACCAGTGAAGTTAAGGGAAAGTCTCCCAAGTCGCACTCTGTCATTTCATCACACCGGGCGTCAGCAGTGATGACGACGCTTCTTCTCAAACTTTGGACGTAGCAGAAATGAATGGCTGCATCCTTCCTTCCTGCCATCTCCCCCCCGGCTTGTGTGGGAGCTGAATTCAATATGACCTGTAGTGGAATGTGACAGCAGAGGGCTGCCACAGCCCAATCTGACAAGTCTGCCAAATGGCTCTCTCACTCTCACCATTCAAGCTTGAGCCAGCTCCTTTTGAGGCTCTTTTTTTCCTGAACTGCACTGCCATGCATCAGCTAAGAGCCAAGCCTGTTAACAGGATCACTTCTCCACAGTGCAGCGACTGCAGGAACAGTTTTACATGGTGGACACACTCAATTACATATATACACGCTGTTTAATTCCACAGATCGGTTCGTCCACACAGGCCATTGACGTTGCATTTCAACTTAGCGCGGTGCTCGAAATGTGTGAATTCAACATCTGTCTGGGGCACGGGGGCCACAGACATCAGACAGAATAGATTTAATGCGTTCATTCTTTGGATTATTTCCTGATAAATCTAGCACAGTTACAGCATAAGCTTTTCTCCAAATGATAGCTATAAGAGTGTTTCACCTCCCCGTTGGTGTATCTGTGTTTTTTTACTTTTTCCTCCTAAAAAAAAAACAAAAATCCAGATAAAGCAAAGCATATCCTGCCCACCGCTGTATATTATCACTACATTTTATGCGTGATTGAAATGTGATCAGCTTGGAAAGGCACCTCAGGGGCAGAGAGCGAGCTTGAGGTTGAAATATTTCACTGTTTGGCTGATCAATACAAGCTGTGATTCATCAATTTAAAAATAACTAAAAAACAAAACCCCCCAAAACATTACATGCCCAAACTGCTGACAGAAAGGATGAAGGCAAAAGCAGTAATTTGAAATTTAGCAGTTCTGACAAGATGCTTTTTACATCACCCTGATAAAACCTCAGGTTCCGGCTCAGACCGGATCGACTGGACCAACTGTTCAAAAATGACCCGTCTTCCTGCTCCTGCGTTTGCCACTGGGAGCAGGTGCTCTCCTGGTGGCTGATGAGGCACACTAGTTAATTAACGCCACTCAAGCGTGCACAGCAAAGTACATACTGTTCTTTGGAAATAGTGTGTATGTTTGTAATCTCAGGACACAGAATGGAAAATGCACACAATAATCAAGCTGAAGCAGCACTGCAGGGGAAATGACGGTTGGTACTTAAAAACAAAACAAAACAAAAAAACTTTTCTCAAGACATAATGAAGGTCAGTGGAGGTCAACTGTAGCCAGGGGTTAAATTATTACCTGCAATTTGGAGGTGAGGGTGAAACCTGTCACCATCATCAATGACCTCATTGCCAGTGGTGGAGCAAGAGAGTTATTATATTGGTAGTCAGACTGAGGCCATTACATACACTGGGTCACCACAAAACCTTATTATTATTTATTTATATATATTTTTTTCTTTCTTGCAAAACACTTGAGGCCAAAATGTTCTGGTTACTCACTCTCAGTATTTGATTATGCACAGTGAGGACTCGTATTTAATAAACCTTTAACCTCCAAGTGATGAAAAGAAAAATTCGGAACAGCCATCCATCTGTTTTCTTAGCAGCTTATTTAATTCAGGGTCACCGTGTGTCCATCACAGGGCAATTTCAAATTGCCAGCGAACCTAAGACGCATGTCTTTGGACTGTGGGAGAGAGCCGGAGTGCTCTGCACACAGAAAAGCCCCCCCCCAGTCTTCAAATCCCGGACCTAATCTTCTTGCTGTGAGATGACAGCCCTAACCACTGCACCACTGTCCACCTAGCTGCTGAAGTTATTTTTTTAAATTATTGATAAAGCTCATAAAATTACTTCAGCAGGTTATTGCACTGTTAAAATGAATCAAATTGGGAACAATGCCCACGGAGAAAGAGCCAGTGAAAACTTCAGTTAGAAAAACAACAACAACTCCAGGTAGATTATATGAGTATGTATAGCTACCTAACAGGCTTCACCCCTGGTGCCTCTTACAAAACAAGTGGTGAAACCCTTTAGCTACATGCATATTTGTATAAGAGGAGTTACATCAGCAACTATTGTTTTTCAAGCAAAACTTCCATTCATATTTTCTTCGATTCAGGGTCACTGTTGGGCTGGAGCTTCTCCCAGCTGTCATAGGGCAAGAGGTGGGGTGCACCTTGGATGTGCTGCCAATCTATTGCAGGGCTGACATAGAGATACAGACAGTCACATACACACCCACAGCCAATTTAGACTCAACCTAACACACATCTTTGGGCTATGGGAGGAAGCCGGAGTGAGTTGAGAAACAGACAGACTATTTGCCATGTAGTTTCTGTTGTAGCTGAGTGTAACTAATGTCACAGCCTGTCTCTGCCACTGCCTATATCGCAGATCTATATCGAAATGCACACTCCGCCTCAGAACATTAGCGAGATGGAGAGCAGATATCAGTGTCCAGCCTTCAAGCCGGGGCTTCTTTAAAAGTGACGCTCATTTCACACTCACCCCACTCTCACCCCACACAACAAAACAGTCGAAATAATCCACCAATAATGTCATTCGGGTTCTTTAATTTTTCTACAAAAATATTTTACATTAGAAAACACAGCTTGAAATATACACTTGGATCGAAGTACCCATGGAACATCTCCATTGAAATATATCTATGTCTATATTTAAACTGTAGGTAAATATACCAGCAACAATAAATCTGGTTGCTGTTTTGTGAGGTTTTTTTGAATGACGTCACCAGTAGGAGCTTGGACTGAAGCCGTGAGCTGTAATCTGATCAAAGCAATATGGACTCTCAATTAATTAATTACAAAAAATACGACCAACCAGAGGCGAATGCTGCCTCCGATAACGGCAGGGAACGCTTCCGGTGAAAATAATGACTTTGTGTAGATATATGAGCATTATTTCCTCAAAGAGCGTGGGAGTATAGGTAAAAAGATTAAAGCAAGGATAATGGCATCAAGCAACCGTGAGAGAGCCTTTCTACCACGAATAACATTCATTTGTCTGTTTTCCAAATCCCAGAGCGGCTTTCCAACATGTAGCTGTAGTGGGTGGCATTCACCTGTCTCCCTGTTTACAACCCCAAATGCCACTCATCTACCTGTTGACATCCAAGTATGCCATTTAAGTCTGGCTGTCAAGATCCCACGGGGCCATTCATTTATAAACTATCTACACCGCATCCACAGGGTACTTTTTTTTTTTTTCCCAGCTGCCAAGATACGTGCCGGGGTGTCAGTCAGCTGTCTAACTACAGTATTTATATCCCAAGATGTCATTCTTTAACCTGGCGTGAGTCTTTCTGGCAGGTTTTCATATCAGGTTGTGTAAAAATACTCTGGGATAGGTGAATCAGAAACCCAAACAAGTCCATCATGTTAACTGCAGTCAGACTAAAAACCAAACATAAAAAATTATTTGGAGGAGAGTATTGGAAGGCAGATAACAGCCTGGTAGGAAGGTCTACGTTCCAGGCACTATTTAAAGCAGACATGCTTTTGGCAAATATGCTTCTTTACTGACAGCTAGATGAGAAAAATATGTAATTAAATATTTATGGCATTTTTTGGAAGGTAAAAAAAAATGGCTTAAAGCATGTAAATGACTTGCAAACAAGATAAGGTACTATAATTCATGAGCCTGAGGTCAGCGAGCTGTTCTCCTCCTTTTTCTAGTCTTTCTAAAGCAAAGAGGCGTCAATGTTCCTGTCTAACTCCCAGCAAGGGAAGCATATTTCTCAAAAATGTCTATTATTACCAGATTTCATGTCATCACAAATGTTGTATGCTGTTTATCACCTTACATCAAACAGAAACCATTCATTATTGCTGTAAACGTGGTGCGCACGAGAAAAACAATCTCTACTCACGTAACCTTCTCAGCATTTAGCAAGTTTAGCCATTCCAAAAACAAACAAACAAACAAAAGAAAACAAAAACACAAATATAACAGTTTGTAAAGTACAGCACTAACACTGTCGTTGTGGATGTATCAGTTGTACCTTAGTTTGATAGTAAGAAAATGGTATGTACATCCCTTACTGCAAGGCGCTTTAGATGACCATCAAATGGCATGTGAAATAAATAACAACAACAAAAAAAATAGCCAAAACATACCAATCAATATTTATATGAGTGAAATTTTCCAGTTTGTATTTTAGCATGTGTCCACTGGCCCTTCACTAATAAACTGTCTCTCTTACACCCTGCTTGAGAGCTGTGTCCCTTCCTTTAGCATCATAGCAGTTCAGAGCGGAGTGCCAGCGAGAGCGTCCAGAGAGGTGGCAGAAGCCAGATGGGAGACGGGGATGGGCGGTTGCCTAAAGGTGAGGCGGTGTCAGAGGTGCAGGAGCACACCTCATATCCGTTCTCTGCGTGGTCCGGGCGATGGTGCACGTTAACTCTCGTCTCTGTGCTTTTGGGCTGCGTGTCCGGAGAGTCCGACTGCATCTCTGTGCACAGCAGCCAGTCCTTTGCGATGAGGCGGGGGTATCCTGCCTCCACCTCCATGTCACTGCCTGGCACTCGCCAGTACTCCTTCCCTTTGAAAAAATAGGATGAGCCTTAAGAGAGACGGGGAGCGAGGGAGGGGGAGGACAGAGGGTTGATACTGTTATGTATTTTGATGTGGAGTGAATAAATAGAAAATGATAAGACGGGAGCAGGAGACAATATAATACTAAACTTAGGTGGAAAGTTGGCTGCGATTATTGTATTAAAAAGGCAATAAAATACATGAAAATATATATTAGCAGGACAAAGAGGTTTCCGTGCGTTGTCACTGGAGACCGGCACGGAAGCATGTTTTTGTGTTGGAGACTGCACAAATCGCAAAAAGTAATGACTGGAAAATGTTAATCATCCCAAGAAAGAAATGTGCCTGTTAGTTCATACATAACGGGCTGTTAGTTCCAGCGATCCGGTCAGGAATGCGGATGTTATAAAGGTTGAGGTTCTGCAGTAAAAGCTGCAGGAATTAAAAACCGAGAAAGGAGCATGCTGACTGATTTACAGATGAAATGTTTACCAAGTTTTAGCTCAGAATGTTCCAGAAAAGAGAAAAAAAAAAGTGCAGTTCTTTAAATGTGCATTTGATCAAACATGCTGATTAAAACCAATCTTGACAGTTTGTCAGGAGTGAAGCTCTGCCTGTGCACACTGCAGCAATACATAATGAGTTTAAGTTTAATGCACAAATTCTAGAATGTATGAAGTATATTTTGAGCTAATGATATAAATATAAAGTCCAAAATAAATAGGCTGGTACAGAGGAGCATTGGTTAGCATGGTGACCTCACAGCAGGAACATTAGTTTTCTGATCACTTCTTCATTTGTCCTCCATTCGTCCAATTTCCACACATTTTTTTTAAGGCTACACTGCACACCCTGCTGAGACGTGCCACGTTTTTGACTGATAGCTCTTTGCGAATTGCCTTTTTGGTACAAAAATGTATTTTATGCATGTCAAATTGTCTTGAAATGGAGATGAATTATTTCAGCAATGGGCAGCTAGTGACAAAGTCTCTAAAGATCCAATTTAAAATGAGTTCTTTGCTAAGTTGGCTCTTATGTGTAGGCAATACAGTGGTTCATCCCTTGAGTCAGGTGCCTTTTTTATGCTTGAATGGTTCCCAGGTCAGTGTTAAGTGGCTTAAAAAAAGCATGCCTCTGTAAATGGACTGGACTGAACAAGCAGCCAGTGTCCAAAGAACTATTACTCAAGACCACTTTAATGACAAGAAAGTCTGGTTCCTTGGTAGCAAAATATGGAAAAAAAAAAAAAGAATAATGAGGTGCGGCTCAAGAGTTTTGCACAGCACTGTATCTCAACATACATATCAGCTAATGAAGTATCCACAGGGATGAGCTGGGCACATGATCAAGGTCAGAAACACACACCTTACAGGAACATATACTATGCTTTTATTTTGACACACTCGGGTCATTTCTCTCGGTGTGGATAACTTTACGCATTGTCGAGCATCTTTTCCACCAGCTGCTTCTTGCTGATATCTGTGTCATGTTAGACAACTAGAATTTCATCAAATGTGATACACGATGCAAAAAGAAATAAAATAAAAGTGCACTGTAATGATGTGTGTCACACACAGATTCACATCAAACCACTAATTTTATGAGCCTGTCTACCTCAGGCGCGCTTCTTCAGTTGTTTGGGAACAGAAAGTCCAAATCTATTGTGAAAGACAGGCGTGTAACTGACATGGATGCTCTTTTGGCTGCTTTTGTCCCTCCAGCACTGTTCACATCAAACCTTTCTCTCTTCTTTCCCGGGTTCTTAAAAGTGGTATTCTTCCATGGCTTCTGTCTCTCCTTAACACTGTTCACAATGAGCCGTCTTCCCATCTTCTTCTTTGCTCTCTCTGCTTTCTACCTCATTGCTCCCTCTCTCTTTATCCTAGTGGAAACAGCCTAAAGGCACATGAAAAGCTTTGATGTAGCTTAAGTTCCAATGCCCAAAGATGTGTATACAGTATACGTGACTGCCTCTGTTCTTATTTATATAAATGCACACATTTTCTTTGCGGCCTTCCATAAATGTGTGATTCTATTTCTACACCGAGCGTCGAGCATGGAGGAGGACCTGTGCAGCTGGTACAAACTCAGACACAACACAGACCTCTAAACACCTGACAGGGAAAAGAGCCTCCACGGCTTCAGCTGGGAGTTGCTGCAAGGGAAATCTGCAATGTTGCTCACTCCTGCCGAGAGTGGTCTGAAAAAGCAACTAAAGTACCTCTTACTAATTAGTTGTTTTTGTGCCAGTTTTAACTACAACAAGTGCTTAATCAAAGCCTAATATGGACAGCCAAATGGATGACACATTCTTCAGGGGGGGGTTTTGCTTCACAATCGCGACCAAAACAATGCAACTAAAAGTAAATGTTATTTTTCTCTATGGAAAAGTATTGATGTTTGCTTTTGACCTTCAATAACTGTTTTGGAACATCAAGCATTCTTTCTGCTGCATCTAGGGACCATCTATGGAGCTGAAGCATTTGTCAGGAGCTTGATGATGTAACACTTTCCTAATGTGATTCTCTGTAGAAAAATATCCAAAAATGATCTCAACAGTTGTTCAGTTATAAATGTGCAACAGCTCTTCAGTTCATTGAGGTTTGCGGGGATTTGTTCCTCCACAGCTCTCTTAAGGTCCCACCAGACTGGGGAGCACCTTGAGTCTTTTTAAGACATGCTGTTGTGGATTTGCTGCTACGCTTGGGATCATCGTCCTGTTCCATGACCCGATTTAGGCCAAGCTTTAGCTGTCAGACACGTAGCCTCACATTTGGCCCTAGAACACTTTGGTATACACAGAAGTTAATTGCTGAGTCAATGCCGGGGTCCTGTGACTTCAAAACCAACCCAAATCATCAACCCTCTACTGGTGTGCTTGATAGTGGGTTTGCGCTGAGATACTGTGGCCAAACGTCCCCACTTTGGGCTCATCTGTCCAAGGTGCATTGTTCCAGAAGTCTAGGGGTTTGTCCAGATACAATTTTCCAAACCCAAGCGGTGCAGCCGTGTTCTTTTTAGTGAGAAAAGACTTTCTCCCGGCAAGCACTTCCAAACAAGTCATACCTGCACTGTCATTTTCTAATTGTACTGCAGCAAACCTCAACATCTAACTGAGGCAAAGTCTGAGATGCAGCTCTTGGGCTTTTTGCAGTTTCTCTGAGCATCGCACGGTCTGAAATTGAGGTAGAATTTGCTGACATGTGCAATCCTGGAAAATTTGGCAACTGTCTTAAATGTTTTGAATGAACCATCTTTCTCACTGTAGAAAGATGCTCTTCAAATTGCTTGGATATAGCAAATAGATGGGTACAGACAACTGCTTCTTTCAAATCATTGCTGGCATCCCTCCCCATTGGCAGTGTGTTAACACACAGCTGAATGCTCCAGACCAGCAAACTGCCGTAACCTCTATTTTTATTGAGATGGTCACACTTGCTGATAATCAGTTAATCAAGTGCATTTGATTAGAAGCATCTGGCTGCTGAGGGTGTGCCATACTGTGATGATATTTTTAAAGAGAAGAGGCGTTCTCCTTCATCTCACCACGAGAGTAGATGGTACAAGTACTGCGGAGCAAAAGGTTTTCAAGGTACTTGGGCAGGTTGGTTCAATGTTAATAATAATTAATTTTAAATATTTAAAATGTAATTCTCAAAGCATATTTATGGTATCCATCTGCCTTTTCATAGCCTTTTACTCATTAAGTCTCATATTATGAAATACTTTCTAATGGTGAAAGGAAATCTAACATGAGCAGCAAACAGCAGCTGTACGTGTTCAATGTAAAATCAAACAATGGTAAATTTTAGAATAAACTTTTCAGTCTAATAGTCGATTTATTCTGTGCATTTCAGCAACTTCGAAAGTCTTTATGCCACATAACCCAAAGCCTTTTTGTGGAAAGAGTACATTTCTTTATATGTACGGTAGTTGCATTAAATTGCTGGATTTTTAAAAAATGAATTTTCTATTTATTGAGATCTATTTGTCAATGCAAACTAATAATCCCTCACCATAATGGGTAATGCCATGCACAATTTCCCCTGAACAGCTGTGAGCTTTTATTTTCATGCTTAAGTATGTGTGTAGGTCTTACAGAAGGTACTCAACATTTTTACAGGAGGCAAAAGACCAGAATGTTTTACAGGCACAGATGCACATAGTCCATAAACATTACTGACATGGCACATTCAGGCGTGACATGCTCCAGGAATGATCGCATTATCCCACCTCCCTGTGTAAAGCTCAGCGCTTTCAGAGAGCCAACAGGAGTGTAGGTTGGGGAGGGGGAGTTTGGGATCAATTTTATAGAGAGGTGAAGGAGAGAGATCAGCAGGGAGGAACACGCACACACAAACGATGCATTTGAGCTCATGCCTTTTATTGGTTCTGCAGTTGTTCATTTAAAATTGCTGTGTGTAAATATCAGATCAGGGGTTATGCAATGCAAACTAACACTGTGTCAAAGGCTTGAGAGCATTATTGAAGGAGGGAATTGCAAAAGAATCATCTTAAATGTAAAGTAATCAAACTTTTTTTTTGTTAAATGAGTCATCAGATTTCCTATTATTTTGATGATCAAAATGACATTCAGGGATATTCTTGTACTAGATAAATAAGCTTATTTGCAATCACTTAATTAAAGAGATTCAAAAAAGGCAGGTAAAGCATGGATCAGAGAGACATGCGAGATCTGATATTTATATCTCTTTGTGTAATACATAGCTAAGTACGAAAGACTTATTCTGTCTAGCAAATCCCATTAGTCACAGAAGCTTGCACTTCCTTTGCAAAAACAAGTGCTTCTGACTTGGTTAAGCATTAAGGAGAATGGTATGTTTTTTTGGTAATAAACTGAGCTATGTTTGAAAAAGGTCATCAGTAACTGTTTTAGAGTATTTGGCAAGTGACTCTGAAGGGTTAGTGGCTGACCATATGTCATAAAGACTAGGAGCTAATTTGGGGCAGCCAGCAGAAAACAATACATCTGTTGTCTATCCAGCATGGAAACAGAAAATGTCACGGAACACAAACCCATTTTGGTTCTGGACTAATTATCTACAAGCCCACGTTACTGCAATGAAACATTTTTCATGCTCAACAACTCTGTGACAACTGTTGAGCACTGTACTCTCAAAATAATGGAGTATTGCCTGTGGCTGATGAGACGCACAATAAGTGGAGTAAATACAGGTTGCTGTGTGTGTACGGATGGCATGTACGCTCCTACATTTA
>VOQJ01012873.1:0-24979 GCA_015052665.1 Apistogramma diplotaenia
GCTGCAGGCCCAGACGGAGTACCTGGCAAGGTGATCAGAGCGTGTGCCCACCAGCTCACCCTGATCCTCACCAGGATTTTCAACCTCTCCCTGGCCCAAGCAGTCAACCCCCCCTCCCTAAAAACATCTACAATCATCCCAGTGCCAAAAATGTCACCCATCACTAGCCTAAATGATTGCTGCCCAGTGGCTCTCACGCCAGTAATCATGAAGTGCTTTGAGAGGCTCGTTCTCCAGCACATCAAGGATCATCTCTCCACCCCACCACCCCCCACTTTTGACACCCACCAGTTTGTATATCGTGCAAACAGATCCACAGAGGACGCCATCGCTGTAGCTCTCCACTCTGTGTTGAACCACCTGGAGCAGCAGCAGAGCTACGCTCGCATGCTCTTTGTGGACTACAGCTCAGCTTTTAACTCGATCATACTGGACATTCTCACCACCAAACTACACTCCTTGGGCCTCCCCCCTCTCACATGCTCCTGGATAAAGGACGTTTTAACCGTTTATATTTATTTATTTATTTATTTATTTATTACTATTTTCAGGTTTCAAGTTTCACATTACCTTGATTTTCGTTAATATGTTTCTTCTAATAATGTGAACAATACTGTAAACAATCTAGTCACTGAGGTAACTCTGAATTATCAAATGAAGTCAGTTAAATTAAAAGTGATTTTTGAAACATAGTATTATGTCTAGTTGTTGTATTTGGCAGGAGGATGTTTTCATTCTGACAGCTGTTGATTTGGGCCTTCTGAAGAAGCTACGAATCCGTCAGGACAACTCTGAGTCCCATTCCTCTTGGTACCTGGACCGCGTTGAGATAGTGGACACAAAAGAGGATATAACGTAGGTGGCGCAAACACACAGTCACGTGGGTTTTTAAAAGATTGAAAGTTTAGTGCAATTACAATAGTAAATTAACAATATGATGTCTTTGAGTGATTAACAGAGGCATTTCTTCCTCTGTAGATACTACTTTCCTTGTAACCGCTGGCTCGCAGTTGATGAAGATGATGGGCAGATAGCAAGAGAGCTGGTGCCTGTGGATGAGGCCTTCATGAGGAAGGATGAGGATAATGAGACAAGTGGCACCCTGGGCCTCGAGCAGAAATGTAACGCAGCTTCAAAGCTCATTTGTGTCTTAGAGGGACAAGATTAACAGAAGCCCTGTTGAGATATTTATCTGAGTGAGGTTAGAAGAAAACAAACGCATTGCTTTAAAGTTTCACATACTGACGTGATAAATTTATCCTGCAGCCATGTCCACTACATATACTGTCAAGATAAAAACTGGAGAAAAGAAGCATGCTGGAACTGATGCCAACGTCTTTGCCATCCTCTTTGGTGAAAATGATGACACAGGTGCGATAATTCAGCAGCATCCTGGCATTATGGTGGCATCGCTGTCACTGGGTAACTGTTAACTGTCTGAATTTTATTTTTTTATAAAAATGTGTATGTTCCCCACAGGGATCATCAATCTAAAGGCTTGCAAACACTACAAGAATAAGTTTGAACAGGGGATGATCAATGAGTTCACTGTGGAGGCTGTGGATCTGGGTGACCTGATAAAAGTTCGAATTGGGCACGACAACTCAGGTGGGGAAAGAAATTACTGTAGAAAAACAAACAAAGCACTGATAGACTGAAGGACCACTCTGTGGAAATCACTGTTTTTTGTGGGGGGGGGTTTGGTTCCAGGGGGTTCACCTGGTTGGTTCTTGGACTGCATCGACATTGACGCCCCCTCACAGGGTCAGAGGATGCGCTTCCCATGTGGCCGCTGGTTGGATAAAGGAGAGGATGACGGTGCAATAGTGAGGGATCTCTATCCTGCTGACATACAAACTGAATTCTACACACCATGTGAGTGCACAGCAGCGATGTGAGCACTCAAATCCATTAGTAAAAGTAGAGTAGGCCTGTTGAGAAATCGTCCTCTAAAAGTACTTTATGCAAAATTTCCCTCTGATAAAAGTGTGGAAGCATTAGCAGTAAAATGTATTTAAAGCAGGCAGCCTGAAGAACGGTGCTTGTCAGGGCATTAACTTTGACCTGTAATGAATGCTGTAATGCTGCAGTGGTGTCCTGTCTTTAATTATTCATTCCTCCAATGTGGAAGCTTGCTTCTGCCACTGAAGAACTTTTTTAATTGGGAAAGTTATGTCAAAATTTTGGGTTAATGAGTTGAAATTTTGAGATAATAACCCATTGATTTGTGGATGTCAAATAAAAAGTTTTTTTTTTTTTCAGTGGCAGAAACGAGCTTCCATACCTTCAGAACTCTTCGTGCTCTTTCTCTGCTTTAAAAACTGGTAGTACTCTGAATCTCAGCTAAGAACGATGGAGGTTTATTCCAGTTAGAAATAGCCTGATAAATTATATTTTTCTTGAATGCATAAAAGCATGTCTGGTATCACAGGTGTCTCTCATTAGTAATGTATTAGCTGTAAATACAGATACAGGCCTTTTCAAGCAGATTAGTTGCCAGCCTGTCTTCCTGACAGCCTGGCATTTATCCCATCCGCACTCTCCTTCATGGAGCAGCAGAGCACAAGAGCAGCAGCTCTATTTTGAGCAAGCCGGGTCTTATTGAGGTCTGGAAGTAACGGAGCAAAAATCAAGGTGGAAACCCAAAGAAAATTAATTAAAAGTTGCCTTTGAAATCTTTCTAATTAAGTTGAAACAACTAACAATATGGATACTTCAAACTGCTCTGTAGCTTCTCGTTCCAAAGATATATGCAACTGGTTTTTATTTTTGCTTAACAAATCTGGCACTTAAATGGTGACAGACTGAGGTGATAACTGTGTTCAGGACCTTTAACCTGCCAGCAGATGTGACAGGCAGTGGTCGGCTGTACATGACACATGATTTTAAAGCCAGTGTGTGCAGGGTTCAAAAAGGGGTTTTCCACTTTACCTGTCACCTAACGAAACTTTTCTGTTTTTTTCAGTTGTGCCTTATGAGATAAAGGTATACACCAGTGATGTATTTGGAGCAGGAACAGATGCTGATGTGTTTATAGTCTTATATGGCCGTAAGGGGGTGTGCACTCAGCAGAAGCACCTGTGTGTCAACCAGAGAGAGCGACGCCTGTACTTTGAGAGGGGAGCTGAGGACATGTTTATTGTGGAGGTAAGTGTGTGGTTACTGAGCAATAGAGCATTTTTTAAAAAGTAGCTTGTTGGTTTAAGAACAATAAGTTTTCTTTTAACAGCTGGAAGACATTGGTGATGTTATAGAGAAAATCAGGATAGGACACGACAACAGCGGCACCAACCCGGGATGGCATCTCGACAGAGTGGAGATCAGGCGACAGCTCAGGAAGGGAAAGGTAGTCGAAATCCACTTGAGATGACACCTTCGTAGCTAAGTGCATCCTTAAGAGATTCCTTGTCTGTGGCCTCATTAACTTATTGACTAATGAATAGTTTAAAATCCTCTGGCTTACACAGTTCATTTAGTCTCATATAGACAGACACACCTGGTCCCAGCTTGGAGAGTTGTCTGTGTTTAATGGCAGGGTTCGGAGACGGCAATTTTCCCTTGTGAGTGCTGGCTGGCCAAGTCTGAAGATGATGGTGAGACAGTGCGGGAGCTTGTCCCCTCAGACATCATCACTCAGAAACTCCTCAGGGATGGGACCCTGAAAACAACTGAAACTGAGGTGGAGGACGCTTTGGAAAGTAGGTTTTCAATTATTTGCTCACAGGCTCTACTTATGGAAACACTTATTTTTTATTGCAGCTGCTGATGTTGATCTTGGTCGATGCTGCTTTTTGGCATCCTACACTGCTCCAAGATTGTGCCATGCGGTTTGAACTTACCACAGTTTAGCTTTGTAGGGAGGACAGTTTAAAGTAAAAATTTGAGCCATCCTTCTTCTTTTGCATGATCCCTTTAGGAATCACTACAGCAGATCATCTGCCTCCATCTCCCTAGCATCCTATTCTGTCACATCACCCCTCTGCATGTCCTACAACTTTCGAGACATTATACTAAATAAATACACATGCTGTCATATTGGAAACAACACAGTTGAGCAAACAAGGTCTACATTTACTTACTTTAAAGTTTTTCTTCCTTCGCAGCTCACACATACACAGTGTCTGTGCGGACAGGCGACATGTACGGAGCAGGTACTGATGCCAACGTTTTCCTCACCATTTACGGAGATCTGGGGGACACAGGGGAGCGCAAACTCGCCAAATCTGAGAACAACAAGAACAAGTTTGAGAGAGGAGAGGTATTAGAGGAGAGGTGTGAACCATTATGTAACATTACACAAAAAAAATATCAAAATCTGCTCAATTTGCCTCTTAGGTGGACAAGTTCACTATTGAGGCTGTGGACCTGGGCCAGCTGTTTAAGATCCGTGTTCGTCACGACAACTCTATGATCGGGGCCGACTGGTACCTGGACCAGGTGGAGGTGCTGGATGTGGAAACAGAAGAAGTATACATGTTTCTGTGCGAGCGCTGGCTATCAACAAAGAAAGAGGACAAACGAATAGACAGAACTTTCTACATCAAGGTTGTGTTTAGAGACAGTCCTTTCTTGCTTCCTTTTTTGTGTGAGAGAGTCTCCATCATTCCACAGGAGAAAATGGCTTGATGTGTTAATTTTCTGCCTGTTTCAGGGGTACGAGGGTGAAAGAAGCAGCGATCCATATTCCAAGATGATTGCTCAAACCAAACTGGGACTCGACAGGAATGCCAACAAGAAGAAAAAGAAGAAAAAGGCAGCAGTAACTGAAGAGGGTCCAAGTAAGGATGCAAGACTAGTATCTTTTAGTGAAATGTGGGATCTGGAAGCAGGGATGTTTTTGGGAAAAGCACTCAAATACTCATGAGAAAGAACAGCAATATCAACAGGAAGACTCAATACAAATGTTTAGAAATGTCATAAATATAGGTAACATCAGTCAGATTGCAGTTAATATTTAAGCCAAATTAGTCAAAAGGAAATAGTTAGACAGTGGGAAATGTGTTTCTGTTTGTGCTTGGAGCTATTGGAGGAGATTAGTAACAGCCAGCAGCAGGTTATAGTTTAATTTAGCATAAAGACTGGAAATAAGGGGGAACTGTTGGTCTGGCTCTTGGAGAAAAATCCACAGGACTATTTCATCTTAAAATGCTTAACTTACCACGTTTATGCCTGCACCACCACAGCATTTAACACTCCTAACAGAGACATTTGGAAGTGCTGCTGATGCAGTTGTATTTTAGTGTGAGACAGACACAGACCTGCATGTGCTTCACAAAAAATAAGACACTAAGAGACAGTTGGGATCATACCTTTTGCAGCCTCATTTCCTATAACCTTCATTGCACCTCTCTAATATGCATTGTAAATGGAGTGGTACTTATGTAGTGCTTTTCTAGTCTAAGTGAGCACTCAAAGCACTTGATTACTACAAGCCACATTCACACACACATTAACACAATATTTGTGCCTTTAAGGACTTGCTATCACACACACACACACACACACACACATGCACATACATGCTGATGGCTGCATGGGGAGGCGGATTTGAAGTTCAGTATCTAGCCTAAGGACACTTCAGTGTGCAGACGGAAGGAGGAGGAACTGAACGACTGACCTCATGATTGGCGGTGGAACTGCTCTACCACAAGCAAAATAAATCTCTGGTCTTACTTTTCGCTGTTTCTGTTCTTCCTCTGTAAGATTTCCTGCAAACGGCCAACTCTCTTACTCGTTATACACAGTATTGCCAAAAGTATTCTCTTGTCTGCTTTCACATGCACATGAACTTGAGTGATCTGCCATTCTTAATCCACGGGGTTTAAAATGCAATATAACAGCTTCTGGCAAGACTTTCCACAAGGTTTAGGAGGATGTTTATGGGAATTTTTGGCCATTCATCAAGAAGCGCATTTGTGAGGTCAGACACTGATGTTGGGCGGGAAGGCCTGGCTCGCAGTATCGACTCTAATTAATCCCAAAGGTGTTCTGTCAGATTGAGGTCAGGACTCTGTGCAGGCCAGTCAAGTTCTTCAGCACTTTATGCACTGGTGTGCAGTCATGTTGGAACAGGAAGGAGCCATCTCCAAACTGTTCCCACATATTTGAAACTGTCCAAAATCTGCTGAAGCATTAAGAGTTCCTTTCACTGAAGGAAGGGGCTCAACTCCTGAAAAACAACCCCACACCATAATAACCCCTCCACCAAACTTTACACTTGGCACAACACAGTCAGCCAAGTATCGTTCCCTTGGCAACTACCAAACCCAAACGTAACCATTGGATTTTCAGAAAGAGAAGCGTAATTCATCACTAGAGAACACGTCTCCACTGCTCTAGAGTCCAGTGCCGATGTGCTTTATGCCACTGCATCTGACGTTTTGCATTGGGCTTGGTGATTTAAGTCTTGACTGCAGTTGCTCGGCCATGGAAACCAATTGCATGAAGCTCTCTATGCACTTTTTTTTTAGTTAATCTCACTATGCACCTCAGCATCCACTGACACCACTTAATGGTGTCCAATGTCATTTTACATGGCGTACCCCTTGATGGCTGAGTTGCTGTCATTCATAATTGCTTCCACTTTGTTATAATACCACTCACAGTTGACTTTTGAATTTTTAGTAGCGAGGAAATTTCATGACTGGACTGTCTGCATGCCTAGCTGCTTGATTTTATACACCTGTGGTGATTGGACCACCTGAATTAAATGATTTGGATGGGTAAGTGATTACTTTTGGTAATATTGTGTACCTACACATGATAGTATGAACAGTTAATCTCTCAAAGTGTGCTAAAGTAAAGAAACTGGTGCTCCTGTAGCCTTGTTATCACAAAAACACCTACAATTCAGTATGTTTCATCTAAGAAGAACAGCTGAATGGTTTTCTAGTGTGCAGTGATGAGGGGTTATTTCTTGGCTATAAATTGTAATTAACAGTATTGTATTGTATTAAACAGGCTACCTGGACTTATTCTGTCATTTTGACTGTAGAATTCAGAAAAATAATTCTCGTCCTTCAGGAACAATTTGATTTTTTTTCTCTGTAGCCCAAAATGGTTGAGGAGTCACAGTAATGCAAAGCACACATGGTTAAATCTAGGAGCTGATTTTTCTGTCTGTGTTCAGATAGCTGTGAATGCTTCTCTTCTCTCTAGCAGTTATGGTCATTTAAAAGTGTATGTCAGACGGGCCTGCCGGCGGGCCTGTGAGGCTTTTAAGGTGGTGATAGGGAGATCTGTTACTCGCAGACAGGCGGATTACCTTTTGCCCTTTTTTCTAGTTTTCATGCTGTGCTAAGTTAAATGGCTGTTGGCTATGGTTTTAAAAGAGAGGCAGCAATCTTCCACCTTTATCTGACTATCTGTAAGAATACATCTTTACCAAAATGTCAAATTACTGCTTTAAGATAAACCTTAATATTGTCTCCATCCATATTTGAAAAAGATCAGAAGGTCACATTCAGCCCGGAGGAAGATGATATTACTAATATAAAAAAGTAGGAACTGTGTCTGAGGTGGCTCAGGCTTCAGATTGAATATTTTATATGAAAAAAAAAGACTTTAAGCAGTTCTTCTCTCTCACCCAGTCATCCCCTATCACTTCACCCTGTCCACGGGGATCGACCGGGATGCCAGCACCACAGCGAGGGTTTATGTCATCATCATTGGCCCCAACGACGTTGAGACAGACCGGCTGTGGCTGGACCTGCCAGAGGGAAAGAAATCCTTCACAGCTGACTCCATGGAGCACTTTGTGTGCTATGGGACTGACGTAGGAGAGATCAAGAGGGTGGAAGTGAGAACCTGGGACTCTTTCTGTAGTTAAATCTGTGAAACTGTCTCCTCGCTGCTGCCTCTTCAGATGCACTGCTGTTAAAAATTTAATAAAGCCATTCTAGCTCAGCAATAATTAATTCTAGATGTGCCTACATCAAACAGAAAAATCAAACGATATACCAACTCCCTCTCCCTTCTCTTTCCTCTCGACTTCTCCTCAGCTTGGCCATAACGGTGTCACACCAGAGAGCTGCTGGTTGGTGGATGAGCTGTCGGTTGCCGTGCCAACCAAAGGTATCAAGTACATCTTTCCATGTAAGTGCTGGCTGGCTAAAGACAGGGGAGATGGTCTGACTGCCAGACTGTTCAACGTGCTGGACTCCAGCACGATCAACATTATCCGCAAAGTGAGTCACCGCACCTAAAATACAGAGTGTTGGAAAACATTCAGTTAATGTGTTACATAAAAACTGTATCTCTATGGTGTACTGTATTTTTCAGGTTATTTATTCAGTCACAGTTGTCACAGGTGACACTCAGTATGCAGGGACTGATACCAACATTTTCCTGACTGTGTTCGGAGCCAATGGGAGCACAGAGGAAATGCTGCTGCCCAAGAATGCGGACAGGTCTGTCCCACAGTGATCACCTTTCCATAAAGAAATCGACATAATCGTCTGAATTCAAACAAGCAAACAAGCTCAACACCTTTAAAGCTCAGTAATATATGTGTTATATCTCCTTAATGTGACCAATGTAAGGACAGTTTGCTGTTTGTATAGTGGGTTACTGTCTGGATCAGAGCACTAATTTCCTTTGTCCCCATTAGTATCCTAATAGATTTCCTGAAGGTCAGGCCTCACAGCCAGCAAATAGTCTGCCATATAAACCCATGAATCAGTTTTATACTTTGGTTTATGTGCATAGTAATTAAACACAATATGTGGACAAAGTTAGGACAGCTGTTTCACTATTTCTGCATTTTATCCTGAGCGAATCTAATCAGCCTCTGTCTGCAGCTACAAAGACATAAGTGTAAGGCCAGTTTTACTCAGATAAAAAGCAATTAAATGTATTTACAGAAAGTTTAAACCATTTTATTAGCACAGTCGTCCCCTGTCTCATCCAGATGTCTTTAAATGTAGCTTAATCCATATAAATATTGGTTCATCCAGGTTTGAAAGAGGCCAAGAAGACACATTCACCCTGGAGATAGATGACATCGCCCCTCTGAAGAAGAGCAGAGTTCGAATAGATGGCAGTGGAAGCCGCCCTGACTGGTTTCTTGACAGGGTAATGCAAAGAGTGTCAGATGTGCTGTTTCTGGTATTAGAATACAAAGTACATTATTGTAAGGTAAAGACCTTACAATAAAAGCGCCTTGAGGTGACTATTTGTTGTGATTTGGGACTGCATAAATAAAATTGAATTGAATTGAATTGAATTAACAAGAAAGAATGATAAAGGTAATTTGCAGCAAAGCAAAGCAGTTGTCACCTTGCTACAGTAGTACCAGATTTGTCTCTAGAACTGCCTGAATTCTTCATGGCGTAGGTTCAACAGGGATCTGGAAACATTCCTCAGAGATTTTGGTCCATATTGTGATGTCAGCATCACACAGGTGCTGCAGATAGTTGGCTGTGCATCTTTGACACGAGTCTCCTGTTACACCACATCTCAAAGATTCTCTATTGGAGTGAGATCTGGTGACTGGGAAGGTCATTTAAATGTTCAAGAAACCAGTTTGAGATGATTTGAACTTTACAGCAAATTCTGATCTCATCATCCGAATCTTGAAGGAGAAATCAAGACTCATCAGATCAACATTTTTCCAATCTTCTGTGGTCCAAATTAAGGTGAACCCGTGTGAATTGTAGCCTCCATTCCTTGTTCCTAGCTGACAGAAGTGGCGCTCAAGGTGGTCTTCTGCAGCATTCGACATGTTCTGCATTCAGATATGCTCTTCTCCATACTGAGTGGTTGTTTGAGTTACTGTTGCCTTCCTATAAGTAGTCTGGCCATCCTCCTCTGGCAACCCCAGAGATCCACAAGGCACTTTCCCCAGAGAACTGCTGCTTTTTTTGGACCTGTAAACCCTAGAGATCGTCAGTTTCTAAAATACTCAGACCAGCCTATCTGGCATCAACAACCATGCCACATTCAAAGCTTTTAAAAAAAAAATCACCATCAGTATTCATAAGTCAGTAAATTTCACTTGTGTGCTTGGTAAATCATAGCAATGTATGATGCTATGTCTGAGCTGTAATTATAGCTTTTGTGATCTGTGAACTGCACTCTTTTAAATTTCTAATTTAATATAAAGCAATTCATTTTTCAGCTTTAGCAAATGACATTATTTAATCAGGTTATTTTACAATAAAAACCAGATACATTTTTATAATTAATAAATTCAATTTAAAATCACAGAGAAAAAGTATTTCAGTTACAATTTTCTCCTCCTCCTCCTCCTCTTCTGCTGCAACTAAACAGTATATTTCACATTCAGACATTTGTATAGTAATTATATATAATAAATAATATAATTGTGTCGTCATCATCTGATTTAAAATGTTAGATCCTGATGCGAAACCTGACCACAGAGGAAGAGTACATGTTCACCTACGAGAACTGGCTGTCCAAGACTAAAGGGCCCAAAAGGACAAAGGTTAGTGAGCTGGCAGCTGTGGTGGACGAGGAGGAGATGGTGGAAAAAACAACCTACATCATCCAAGTCCAGACCAGTGATGCTGCAGGTGGGTCACACAAGGTTTCTACTGTAGAGCCAAGTAATGTAATTTTACAAGTATTAAGTCAGACAGAGTGCTTAATTTGAACTTATATGTCAAGGTTTGATGGAGCTCTGCCCTCTAATCTATGTAATATTCCAGGTGCTGGCACTGATGCCAACGTGTTTCTGATCGTGTTTGGGGAGTATGGAGACACGGGGACGCTGCCTCTGAAAGAGAGCACCAACAGAAACAAGTTTGAGCGAAAAATGAAGGACGTCTTCAGATTTCCTGACATGCTCAGTCTGGGCGAGCTGTCCAAAATCAGAGTGTGGCATGACAACAAAGGTGAGGAGAAAAGGAGAGCTACGGTCATGAGAAAGAAAAAAAAGGAAAGAAATTCTGTACAAATCAAATTAAGGGGCTAAGGTGCTGATAATCAAATGCACCAGAGTAAATGACCATCAGTACGTGCCCACCTCAGTAAAAGCAACGTTTTTCACAGTTTGTTGGTCTGGAGCATTCAGGTGTGTGTTAATACAATGCTACTGTACGATCTGGTGTCAAGCCAGGACTCTGCAATGATCAGAGAACCTACGAAACACCCAACCAACTCTACAGACCTCAGTTAACAAGTTAAATGTTAAAGTTCATGACAGTACAATTAAGAAAAAGTCTGAACAACTATGGCTTTTCTGGAAAGGCTTCAACTAGAAAGGCTCTTCTCTCTAAAAAGAATATGGCAGCACAGCTTATGTTTGGAATAAAGACCAAAGTGGAGATGTTTGGCCTTTACGTACAGCACCATGCCAAAATCAAACACAGCATATCAGCACCAACCACCAATCCTCATCTCAACTGTCAAGCATGGTGGCGGAGAGGTAATGATTTGGGCTTGTTTGCAGCCACAGGACCTGGGCACCTTTCAATGACTGAGATGACCGTGAACTGCTCTGCTAACCAAAGTATTCTAGAGTCAAATATGATGTCTGACAAAATTCTTCCACACTGATGTGAGAGACTGATAAAATCATATATAAAATAATTACTTGACTTTACTGCTGCTAAAGGTAGTTCTACAAGCTACTGACTCATAGGGTGTACCTACTGTAATAAACTTTCTTTTCACATGACTGTAGGTGTCAAAACAGTTTAAAAAACAGCAACTATGGGGCTTCTTTGTGACCAAAACGGGTGAAAAGCAAGAATTTTCATTCTTTGTAAAATGTTTTTTTACATTTCTGAATTTAGTTATATGTAATTTTACATGAGGGAGTGTCACTACATTCAGTGATTTTTACAGTTTGAGGTAAAAAAAATTCTTTTTGAAAAGCTGAGAAGATGTTTTACCCAATACAAGGATGGAATAGCAGAATCTTTCCTTGTTGTAATCATGCATGCTCTTCCTGTGAATACTGAGTACATTTACTGTAAACAGGCCCCGCTCCTGGATGGCACCTGGAGTACATTGATGTGAAAGATGAGGCCATGGACAATACCTTCAGGTTCCCCTGTGACCGCTGGCTGGCAAAGAATGATGATGACGGGCAGATTATGAGGGAGCTGGCTTGTGCCAACAATGACTCTGTAGACCTCAGTGACAAAACAAGTTAGTAAAAAAAAAAGCAAAGTCTGCATGGATAATCACAAGTTGTGTAATTTGAGATACATGACTTGCAGTCATTACAATCATTTGTCACTTGCAAAATTTGTGTCTTTCTGCACTGGCACAGAATATGAAATTGCCACAACAACTGCTAACACAGACGACGCCTCCACAACAGAAAATGTCTGGATCGTGTTGGAAGGAAGGAAAGCCCGTTCTAAAGAGTTTGTTCTGGAGAATAAGAAAAAGAAGTTCTTAAGGTGGGTCTTCAGAGAGTCCAAGGTTCCTGGCTCATAGCACAAACCTGTATGTGGCCTTACATAATCTCCCACTTTCACTTGTTTTGTTTTTCTACCCTCTTTCATCTGGTAGCTTCACTTTCTCTTCTCCAAGTCTTTACTCTCAGGAGACATAATCCCATAGGATGAAAAAAACTCTCAGGCAGACCACTCAATTTAACTGTTTAACATCAAACCCTGCACAAACTTCTCTTGCACCCTTCCACAGCGGTGCCACTGACACGTTTGAGTTCTCGTCCAAGCACGTGGGGGAAATTGCTGGCATCTGCATCGGCCACATCACAAAAGATGGCAAGAAGGTGAAAAATGAGGCTTTCTGGCATGTTATGGAGGTGGTGGTGACAGAAAAGGAGCTGGGAAACAAGTGAGTGGAATCTCACGCAACCTACATTATTATATAAAATTGACGGTGCTGACTCAATGCATTCCCTTCTGTTAAGGTATTTCTTCCACTGTGATGCACAAATCCCCCTGGCAGCCAAAAAAGACCAGTTCCTGACATTCGAGTGCTATAAATCCATTGAGAGCTTTGCGAGCAAAGTCCGCAACCTGGTCCCTGTCAAGTATGAAATCATCGTCATCACCGGGGACGTCAAAGGAGGCGGCACAGACGCCAATGTTTTTATCACAATCTATGGCGTCAATGGTGACTCAGGCAAGCGTCAGCTGCGGCAGAAGTTCCGCAACCTTTTTGAGCGAGGGCGGACAGACCGCTTCGTTGTGGAGATGCTGGACCTCGGGGAGCTGCTGAGGGTCAAAGTGGAGCACGATGGCGCCAAGCCCAACAGTGGGTGGAATTTAGGGTGTATCGAGGTGACCAACACAGCCAACTCGGTTACAACAATCTTCCATTGTGGAAAGTGGCTGCATACTGCTAAAGCTGACGGACAAATTCAGAGAGTTCTCTATCCCAGATATTAGAAGGATGCTAGAAACAAAGAGTGGGTGAGCATCTCCTTTCCCCTCTTTTGCTTATTCCTTTTTTTTTAAAAAAAAAAAACAATTTGTAAGGAAAAGTTAGAGTTAATGCATCTGAAAGCAAATTTAGTTCAACTTTTTCAGGGTAAATTAAGTGCTTTGCTTTGTTTTGATATTTTTAAGTTTGTGCCAACTGTTTAGGCTGTCACTCTTCAGAAAAAGCCATTTGCTTCTCTTGGACAAACAGACCTACCCAGTCCAGCACAATAAATATTTACCTTAAATATCTTCATTTTGCTTTTCATCACATCTCGGTGAAAGGTTTCACATCGGTGCCAATCATTTGATGATCGAATGCAAAGCTGGAAAATAGTTCCACAAAAACATATCCCATTTTTTGAGTATTATACATGGATGCTGCACTTTATGAGAGGTTAAAATAGTCAGTATGCATAGTCAAAAATCAAAAATAAAAGATTTCTGAGTGTAACGGGCTGTAGTCTCACACAATGCAATGCATAAGGGAAGTAGAATAGCCTCTTTGAGCAGTAAAAAGACGACCGCTTAATGAGGATGATGGAGGCAGAGCTACTGGAAAATCACAACTAACAAATTAAAATAAACATGTTACTGTCTGCCAGTGAAATTATTTGTGGATCTTGCAGTATTGTACAGGGTTATGAATTATATTTTTTGGAAATTTCATGAGGAAATTCCTTCTTTGGATTCAGATCCTCTTAGGTATTAAGAGCAGTGCCCCGGGACTATATCCAGCCCTGCTTTGAGGAAGGGCAAAGTGACAGGAGAATTAACCTAACAGTGAAGTTCAACCCCCATTTCCAAAAAGTTGGGATGCTGCTTAAAACGTAAATAAAAACAGAATGCAATGATTTGCAAATCTCAACTGGGCTCCTCAGTCCCCAAACGTCTGTTAAAAGACGAGGGGATGCTACACAGAGGTAAACATGGCCCCAACGTTTTTTGAGATGTGCTGCTGCCATCAAATTCAAAAGGATCTTGTTTTTCTAAAAATGGCAAATTTTCTCAGGTTAAACTTTTGGTATGTTTTTTATGTTCTACTTTAAATAAAACGTGGTTTCATGAAATTTGCAAATCTGTTTTTATTTACATTCATATTGTACAGGGTCACAACTTTTCTTTAATATTTTTTAAATAATTATATCACCATGTAGGCGATATCTAGGAATTTCAGACTCTGGGCTGTCAGGGACCACAAAAGAAAAGCATCCAATCAATAAAAACCTGAACTTCAATGTGGTGGCAGCTCCTCCGGCTCACAATCCATTACAGTTCACTGTTTGGCTGCATTACACAAACTAATGAGGATGAAAATCCACTACAACAAATGTGACCTTGACCTTGACCTTGACCTTGACCTTGAGTGCAATACAGATGAAGGTCCTTCAGGTGATCAAATCTGACCAACACTCTGGGAGGAGCAGCAAAATCCTGTCAATTGTGGATGGACCTCACCATGGCATGAGCTCATCTGTCCTGCTTGTCTATATTATTCAAGACACTTCAAAAAGTGGGGAGCATGTTTGTCAAACCTTTCTAACTAAACAAAAAAAAACGCACTTTAATAACACCTTGATTCTTGCCCTTTTTTTCAACTTTCAGGAGTCACATCATCAGATAATCTGCCTCCATCTCACTCTATCACTAGCATCCTGTTCTGTCACACCAGCCCTTCTGCACGTCCTCCTTCACTACGAGCAGCAGCCGGAGCCTGCTCCAGCTCCTCCCTGCGCTCTGCGCAACATTCTTCCTTCTACAGCTTCAACCATTTAACAACCTCTTGATTGCACAGAGACAAACTTGGAAAATTTGTGCCGTTTTCCAAAATGTCTGGACCCACTGTATGTCCTTACAGATATGCAATTCAAATTGCTTGCAATTCCATAAATATAGAGGTTTTTTATCTTTCTTAAGAAGCAGAACACCAAATAGCACCACAGATCAGATTAGTTCTCAGCATTTTAGGCAGTTTATTTGAAAAACACATACAAAAAGATCATATACAAGACAATAAATAAAAAAGAGACAGAACAGTTTGGGTTAAGCTATGCAACTTTTTGCATCATCATTAGTAATAAATACAGTACAAAATCCACCCAGAGTGAATCTAAAGATTTTCCACAATATTCACTGATCATGTTATTCTTCATTATGATTTAGCTATTGCTTTCATATTATTGATACATACTTCTACTTTTCTATAAAATACTCAAGATCATAAAACATTGCGCGGTTACAGCAAAACAGCAGTGTGTTGTACAAAGATGGCCACTTCCCTTTTTCACTGGCAGGTTAATAATCAACTTTTTTTCAGCAGCAAAGAAACATCTGAAATATTCAAGAAGGTACAGCATCATATTAAACACATCTACAGAGCTACTCCCACATACACATAGGAAAACCTGAGAAGGACATGCATTAAAAAGCTTGTGCTTTAAGTTCTACTGTTCATTCCGGTTCATCAGCTTGAGTTAATACTATGGCTACTGTCCAGTTCGCTCTGGAGTTTATGGGTTACACTGTGGAGGGCACGGGGTAAGGCCAGTGAGAGCACGAAATGAAATAATAGTAAGACCAGCCAGCTTCATTCCAATCCAATACATGTTATAATAATTTGCAGGATTAGTAGAGTATTTATAAGAAATGCACACCGAAAACGTAGTTAGCTTATTATACCCAGGTGTAAAACATCTATATTGTATAACCACAGTACACCAGAAGTTTGCTCAATAAGATCAATGGCTCAAGTTAGCATGTTAGATATACGTCCCATAATCCCACACAAAGCAACTGCCAGCAACAACTAATACAGCTTGTAATGTGGGTCGTAAAAAATAAGCAGTAAATTGAGACCCAGATATGATATATTGTGGTCAACTTAAAAAAGTGTGGAGAAACGAAATTAAATGTGATTGATTATGACAACCGAAGCGAGCTAAGACAATAAAAAAAAAGGGGGGCTGCACCCCGACATCTGCTTTGCACCAAAGCAAGAATGATGTCTATAAAGTAAAGAAAAACTGAGAGATGATATGAATGGAATGTAATCCAGATCAACAGCACCATGCTGGCTAGAAAAATGTGTTGGGGAAACAACCCCAGTCGATTTTTCAACAAGTTTCTTTTTTTTTTCTCTCTTCTGAAAAAGAAAACACAGACGGCATGCAAAAGCATCCCCACCGACCAATGCATAATGAGGTATTCTTTTTTTAATATTTTGTGTTATTTTAAATAAATATATTGATTAAATTGCAAAGTTATGAGATAGAGACATTAAATATTCCACCACAATAGCTAGCTAGCTACAGTTAGTAATAAATAATGATTGTTAAATACTTAAGGCATCTTTAATCACAGCATTCTATGTGAACTAGCAAACCTCCATTTTCATCCATCTGTAGTTTTTTGGATGGAGGTTTCATACGAAAAGAAAGGAAAAAAAAACAAAAAACAAACAAAAACAAACGCAACACAAACAGTCAAGTTACCCTCCAATAATACACAAGGAAGCATGAAAATACTTAACTCAACTGGAACACAAAATCTAGGACAAGAAGAACCCACACCACCAAACCAAAAAAATCAGGCAACTCCATATTATAGTGCATTTACAAAACACAAGCTACATTAGAACAACAATAAATATGTTTTTGCAGCATTGCAGCTTTTTCTTCACTATGGTTAAAGTGGACAAGGACTCGGCATATTAGTACCATGTCCGGATTGGCATGTGAGCAAGAGAAGAAAAAAAAAAAAAGAGTACAGGTAATAAAAACGAGAAAGAAATGGCAGAGAAAAAAAAAAAGACAATTAAAACAAAATTAATGTTAAGAACAATTGTTTGGTATTTTTCAAATGGATGGCTTTTTCTCCCTTTCACCCTCCTTCAAGTGAACTACGCCAACATGGTTCATGCATGATATAGAAAAAACAGCTTCTATCACTGAACGCATCACAGTTGTTCTAGCAATACCATACACTACGACCATGGGGGAGAGGGGGGTGGGGACAGTCATACACATTCTAGCACATATCACAGGCAAACTAGTTTGTATTGTCCCTGTAACACCAGACACAGTCTTTTTTATTTATTTTTTGAATCAAACAGTGGGAGCAACTTAGATTGAAATGAAAGGAGCCGATACACAACAGAGGCCATTCACGGGATATAGAAATCACATGTGCTTGTTCGATAGGCAATAAGGTTCTGGTGATAGGTGATGCAAATGTCACGTACTCTGATGGCAAGACTCAGGCACTGCATCCTCGAGCCCATGCCGGCCTCTCATGATCACAATCATGCCGTGAGCGAGGCCACAGAGAGGTGTTGCTGTTAGACACAGATCCACCCGCAGCTCTTTGATTCCCAATCACAGCTATCAGGAGAGAAATCCTTCGCTTGGCCTGTGATCGGTGTCTAAGCGCAACTTTGGTCTACTCGGGATGAGTGGGGGGAGGGTGCGGGGAGAGTTTTGGGAGTGGGGGTATTAGGTGCATTCTTGTCCTCCTCTATGAATGAGTGGGATCATCAGAGTCATAATATACGGTTCACATGCACAGACACAGTCCCTGTTTCTACTGCTCCACAATATTAACGACACAGCCCAAGCCTGCCATACAGCATGCACATCAGAGGCCTCTGCTCTAGATTATAGAGGCCCGACTACGACACTACACAGATCACTGGAAGCCATGCCTGCAGTTAGCGTTTTTAGCATCAACTCTGATGGCATCTACTAACTGGAAATCCAAAACCATGTTTAGACAAGAAAGAGGGATTTTGGCCTTTTTACACAACTAGCTCTTTCTCGGGTTGCCTACGATTAAACACACTGAATATTCTTACTGTTAGAGCTGTATTCACCCTCTCTGTAGGTTTATTTTTCACAAACATATTTCTCAAAAGGCTTTTTGCTTGCTACACAACACTGTTACTCTGTAAATACTTATTCAGTACTATACTCCATTACACCACAAGCGTTCAGCTACAAGAGTTCACACCGAACAACCTCATGCTAATCATTTGATAATGTTCTGTACAGATGTGCTGAGGGCTTGGGCAGAGTGCAGCTTCAAGGATTTTTCACAGGCCTGGGGAGGGGGGGGGGGGCAAAGGGTTTGGTGGTTATAGTGGCAGAGAAATGGCCTTAATACACCACACTGAGCTGGGGAGGTTGGCTGTCAGAGTACCCGTGCTCTCGGTGGCTGTATGGAGAAATGCACACAGGGTACACAGTCTAGCAGAATTGTGTGAAGCCTCAGCACATCTGTCCATACACGTCCACTCCTACCTTTTACATCCAGCCAAGTCCATTAAACCGAACCTCAGTCCAGACGCCTATCTGTGCATCAACCCCGCCCCCCCCGTCCCTCGTTGTGTTGTAGGTGAGTGTGCTTTGTTGATCCCTCTGTCACAGCTGTCTCAGAAGGCAGGCTCGTTGAGTGATGCAGAGGGGAAGAGGGATGTTTGGCAGAGCCTACCCCCCCTGGAGGGAGGGCAATGGAAAATTAACAAGACCAAGATCCAAAGCTGCAGGAGTCAACAGGAGCTATCAACTGTCGGGTGTCAGCTGGGTCTCAATGTCCACTCTGCAGATGGGGCATTTCCTGCTGGTGGCCAGCCACTGGTCCACACATGCCTGGTGGAAGAGGTGCATGCAGGGTAATCTCCTGAGGAGACAGGAGAAACAAGGTCAGGATTTTAAACGAACGTAAAAGGTCAAAAGGTCAAGCGTTTGAATAATCCCGGAGGTCTACAAGTGGCTGATTGAAGATCACCAAATCTGGACAAAAGCCATTTTCATTGGAAAAAAGTTTTGATTCCTGACTGTGCACCCTAGTGCTTTCTATTTTACAACTACAATGCAATTTGACACTTTTTGAGATGACGTCCAATTATCTGCATTTAAAGCCAAACTTAAAACAGTGCTGCCTACATACAGAATCTGAATTTCCTTTGCATCTACTTATGGATTTGCATCTCTGTCTCGAATGAGCAGATTTCTTCACGTGCCTACATGGAGCTGAATGAGTAAATGTAATATTTCAGCAATTGTTGAAGCAAAAATACCAAACCAAGCTTCTTCAGTGTCAGAGTTTACTGTTTTTCTTCACCAGTGAGTGAAAGTACCTAAAATCCTTTAACAAGGCAAACAAATAATTTTCTGAAATGTCATTAAACTATTCAATTTTTTTTCTTCTTTACCCGTTAACACCGTCTTTGACCCTTTAACCTTCACAATATCAGACATGATCTCCTACTTGATAAAGATTGAAGGGCTGTGAACTTCAGGGGCACCAAGTTCCATCATTCAACTATGCTAACAGCTGGATGTCACTATTATTGCTCTGCGTTGTTACACAAACTAACAGCCTTTAAGTCTCCCACATGCATGTGATACACAGGCCTGTCATACCAAGTATCCAGTTTGTGTCTTGAATAGACTATTAGTCACATCTGATATCTTATATCTTATCTGATATCCTACATTTGATTTTTATCTGTGGTGGAAAAAGCTTAAAATGCACATTTGTGCATAAGGGAGGATTTCTGTGTTTGAGTTTCTAAAATGATATATTTACTGGACGTGTTCCCTCATATCAAATCACCTCATATGTATTTTAAGGCCATACATACCAAGGTTTTCCCGTATGATAAATGATGAAGGGTTTTCAACATAAAGCAGAGCAAAAGTAACACAATCAAGCTGAGGTAGAAGGCGTACACTGTGTTTAAACAGGTTTAAACTTTAATACCATATCACAGCACCCTGCCTCTTTTAAACACAGACAATCTCTGGTTTTTTAACCTGCTGTTTATTCTTGCCTCATTTCCCCCCTATTCAGTGGGTAAAATAATTTGCTCTGTCACTTCCCCAGCGGAACAGATCACAACAGCGGACACACATCAAAAGATTTTTTGCGAAAAAGCTAATGCTGCCTGCGGGGAGTGTTTTTAAGACGAGGTGCTGGGAGAAACCCTGTGGTGGGATTTTCAGACGCGAAGCTTTTCAACTTAGGTGGCAGAATCAGTTTAGGCTTTAAAAATTCTTAGATGCTGTGTCCTTCTGTCCAGTTTAGGGAGAATAGGTACAAATTAGAAAACGTGGACCAATCATCATTTAACGAGGTGGACGTCAGTAAATTGTGGCCCCAGCGTTGTGTCTAAATCCACTACATTGAGGCTGGATGTAGAAACAAATGTTATGGACAATTTCAACAATAATTTTCTAGCCAAAGCATCCAAGCACGAAAGATACCGGCACAGCAGAAAATTGATATAAATTCTAATTAGAGTCAGTGGTGATTAAGAAGGTCTAATATTTTCGAGGGCTAACTAAACACAGCTGCATCTGAGGGTTAATGCCGTTAGTTTTGCGGGTATTTATTTAGTCATGAACCCAAGTAAAAGGTACATTTAATTTTAATTAGGAGGTGAGCAAAGTAATTACAATTCTTCCTGAGGGGGCCACGCGCATCTATATTGAATTTTAATGCAATGCATCCAAATCCACAAATCAACCTCAACCTGGAGGCACTAATCATCAAAATGAACCAAAGTGGTGCACTCACTGACTGACAAACAGACAGATAATGTCACACTATTTCAGGACATGAAAAGCAAATACATCTTTCCAGGGAAAAAATGGAGTTTTTATACACAGCCCACATCAACATCTGCATAACAAGCAAAAGAAAAAGCAGTACCTGACATCCTCTCCATCCTCTAGCATCGACAGACATATGGTGCACTTTTCATCGGTGTCAAGCTCTTCATCATCCAGACACATCTTCAGGTCCTGTGGTATTCTCTGCACAGATAAACCACACAAGAGCAAACACGCTTTAATTACTGAAGTGAGCAGTGTTTATGCCACGGGGGTCTCTGAGTCAGCTCAGACTGAATGAGAAAAAAAAAAGTCCTCAAATCATGCTTCCCAGAAAAAAATAGACATCAAGATGGAAATGACTCAATTGCTCCTGCTAACTCAAAATGTACCAAATAATCTGCCATTCTGAGTATTTGGGTCATATTCAGCATAGACGTTTCTTTAAATTCATTCCACGTACATATCTGCAGACAGATGGATGACTCATCCCTCGCCTTGAACTGTGAACACTGCAGCCCTGTCTTACTAATCTGCCAACGGAAATTAGTTTGACCTTTGAACTACACTGACAGACGTGACCTTCTTACCACTCCCGTCTCCACTCTTTGATCCTTCTGACCTGCCGCTGCCCTTCACTATCCCTTTCTTTCACATCTTCAGTTCTTCCTCTGTACCAAACCACATCAAAAGGGTATATTCAATCCAGCTAGGAGCTGAAGCGTCTCCAGCCATACCTTTTTGTACTTGTGGGGAAAAGTGAATCTCTCGATGGTGGTTTGGACCGCTCCACGGTTCACACTTCCCAGTCTGTCCTCCAGCTGCAGAAGTTCCTATGAAGAAAACGGCAGGTGCCTTTAAATGTTTGTTTTTTTCCAAAAAGGACCTTTCTGTATTTCTATTCTGAAATGACAAAAATAAGCATGCAAGATAAAAAAAAAAGACATAAAAGTGTGTAATGTAATGAAACTGGTGCCTTAAGGAACAGGACACCTTGCTCAAAATGAAAACAAATGGCATAAGATTAAAGGCAGCTGGACCATTTGAAGCATCTGGAGCTCAGGGTAATTGGAAATAAGAAAATCAGCTACACACTCAAGCTTGTCCAGAGATTGGTCACGGAGAAAACTATGATAAATTAGTGTCGACTGGTGCGTCTGCTGAGGAGAGCAAGGAAGAAGCCGCACAAACCTCATAGCTCTCTCTGACTGCAGATGCGTGGCGGGAGGGGTTGAGACTCTGCAGAGCCAGCAAGTGCAACTGGGGATATGGGTAGTTTCTGATCTCATGGACAACCTAGGAGATGACAGATAAAATAAGCTAGTGTCAGCTCTGCAGCAGAAATCATAAAGAACAACAGGGACATGGGTCATCCCCAGCTGCTGGCTGCTGAGATTAATCTCAGAAACCAGGAAGAGAGTCGCTAAGAGTTCATCGAGATGAACGTGATTGATGGTATGGAGCCAGAGGGGAGCTCACCACTTGTGTTGAGGCATTGTTTCTAGGGAAGTGGTGCATCCTAGGAGAGGTCAAGTAGTGCTGATAGTGCTGCGGCAGCGGGTGGATGTGATACTGGTGGGGGGGAAGCCCAGCATCCACACTTAGATCCCTGGACAGAAACAGAAAAAAACAAATCAGCCAGCAGAACACAGCAAGGTTTCTGGAACACTGAGTGTCGCTAACAGCAGGCTCGTGTGCTTCTGCAAATGCTCGGAGAGTAAAACTTTTAAAAGGTGAAGATCTTCATTCTTCAGATCGTTGATGTTGTGCTTATTTTGTCTTCACAATTTGTACTCTTAGGTTGATTTGACCCAAGACTCTCGCTGACAAGAGTGCTGCAACAGCAATGTATTTGCTTCGGACTTTGTCAGCTTAAACTAAGTTTTTCAGATCCAAAATTTGACTGTAACCGACATGAGCTGGTTAAGAATACATCCAAATTAAATGATCCTATTTTCACATCACGAAATAAGGTGTCGGCAAGAAATTTTGACTTGTCATCTAAAAAATTGCTCTTTTTTCATCTTCATGGTACTGCGTGTGCTGTTTTGAGAGATCTACTGCTTACCAGTCCGTGCCCTCGGCCAGGTAGCGAGGCTGCTGTACCACAGGCTGTGGAGGGACATGAAGCGGAGGAGCAAACTCATAACCGGGCCGCAGCCTGTGGGGTTGGTGAGGAACTCTCTCCGGGGTCCGTCTACTAAGACAAATAACTAAGCATTTGAAAACATCCTGGAAAATAAGAGTTTGTTTAAATTTAAAATGTCATTGCATAACTTCAGTAGTTATCAGCAATGGGCTGATTAATCAAAGGCAAATACTTTGCCTTTTGCTGGTACTGTAAAGCTGTGTGGATACCTGGAGGGTGGCAGGATGTGTCGGTGCTGGGCCTCAAGGATCTGCTGCTGGAGGAGGTATTGCTGGTGTAATGCCTGAGGTAGGAAAGGAGGGGCAGGGATGTCCTGGAACTGGGGAGCGGGCAAAGGGTTGAGGGGCGAGTGGAGCGGAGGGCCGTGTTGGTGGCTGGGTGGGGCCAGGTGGGGGTTAATGCCTGACTGTGTCTGCCCTGGGTGGGGCATGGGGAAGTCCATTGGCAGCGGGGCCTGAGGACCTAACTGGAAGTGCCGGCAAGAGGTAGCATGGCTGTGCTGCTGCTGCTGTTGTTGCTGTTGCCGGTTGAAATGGGATCCTGTGGAGGATAAGGAGAAGTTGTCAGGCACCTGAGGGAGGAAATTAGCTGGAATTAATAGTAGGTGAAATGTGGTGTCAGTGTGTGAGATATAGCATGTTAATGAAGCCCTACCTCTTACCTAGGGTGAAAAATACTTCTGTGGGGGTGGGAAAATGATGGTTACCACAAGTACCATGAGAATGAAAACCATTTTTGGTGCTCCACACAAAGCGCAAGCGTTCACATTTCTTTAAATGTATTTGCGGCCCCTGGATCGACTCCTCGTCTTCACAGACAAAGGAACTGGATCAGGACAGAAGAACTGTACCCCTATACAGATATCGACGCAGCGCAGTTCTTGTAAATTCTGCAGCTGACAGCAGGTCAGTGCACACAGAGGTAAACCATTACCTCACTGCCTGTAAGACATGCCAAGTCTCTATCTATACAGCTGTAAAGAACAATTTGTTCCATATAAAAAATTCAACTAGGCATTAAATTCACATTATAAATGTGCTCTACTTAAATCAGCTGTCTCTCTGTGTTATACACTTCCAGTAAAGCTCTGCTATTCTTCTCCCACATGAACATTCAGGAGTTGACAGGAAATAGCTTGAATGCTTTTTTTAACTCTCTCCAACCACAGCTATTTGGCAACTGCAGTGAACAGACTGCTGTCGAGACTCGACAGGGAGTGAAAAAAAAAAAGGAGACACAGGCTAGCTTGTGCTGTGTTGCAATATGGTTTTAATACTGTAGTTAAGCATAAAAAGACCTTTTGTATCATGGAGGGACGGAAAATTAATTTAGCTTTGATAAAACTTTTGGGTGGGGGGGTGGGATCTCTGCGAAAGGGAGCCATAATAATGTCTGACTTTCATAGGTTCTTATAGGAGTGCAAAAGACAAAAGTACTTTGCTTGTAAACAGTGAATTCCTTTAAATATATATGACGAAATAGGCAAAGTCTACATTGCATTTACTTGGAGCACGCTTGAAAAATGCAGGTTGAATTTTAAACACATGAAAGACGAGCAGTGCAGCGTTCCAGATTTCACATTTCAGCTTGACAGATCGTCAGCGTAGCCGAGCAGGCAAGATATGACCTTGCTGCTGTGGGTCAAAGGCTCAGAGTTTAGACTACATGTAGCACACTGCGTTTTCAAGCGTCTCAGTGAGAACGATCACCATGAATGACAGCAGATAGACTCATTCAAGGCCCTGCGATGGAGTAAGCGTGGAAATCGTCTATCTTTGTCACAGCGGGACAGGAGGTAGGTAGGTAGGTAGGTGGGTGGGTGGGTGGGGGTGGGGGGGAGTGGAGGGAGGGAGGGG
>VOQJ01012873.1:24999-35184 GCA_015052665.1 Apistogramma diplotaenia
AATAAATGGAAATCAGCAAGAAGCACACTGAAGGTTAGGAAAAACACTATATTCTTTATTGAAAAATATTAGTATTTGTGGAATTTGTGCTTTCTTTCTTGTTTGCTTGTAATAATAGTATAAATCCATGCAACAAAAATAAACAACATACACTGAAGGCAAGGCCCACCATGCTCCATATAGGGTTAAAAAGAACAAAAGCGGCATCCAATGAGCAGACGTGTTGGCTACAGCACATGATTTCAGTACAGCAGGGTACATCTTTTCTACAGAAAGATTACATTGGATTTTCACTAGTCAAATGTAGAAAAAACATAAACAAAAAAATTATGAATCATAAATGTGACCATGCATTGAAAGTACTATTACCAGAACAAAAGATAAAGAGAAACCACAACCAAACAATAAAGACGTTATTACTAATAGAGGATCTCTTTAGCAGTGCAGGAAAAAATAGGCATCCCTGTGAAATGGATAGCATTTTGGTCTTATGTTAGTGGGGTAAATTGAGAAGTGATGAACCACCAGTGAGCATGTTTTCCTACTTAAGTGTTTAGTTTCAGCTGCCCGTAAAAGGGCAAAACAGCCCTGATAATTCAGTGTGATTCAAAGCTTGTAATTTGCAAAAAGGGAACAAAAGGATTACACAAAAAATGGAGACAGTTATGGCAGGTTGTTGTGTGCAGGTGCAGTGTACCTTCAGTAATCTTAAGTGACAGCAACACTGGTTTGAATGTTACGTTTAAATAGCATGCACGTGGCTCCAATTTGCATGCTTTTAATTATTATTTTTTTCAATCGCAGGTCACTTCAATCATGTACACTGCACCTTGTGTGAAGAGAAGAAAAAGATGAGCCAATTCTGGTGTTCAACAATGCAGTGCAGTATTTGAGATCATGCAAAATGTATCCACTTTACAGGAATTTACAGCATGTTGTCTATCAAGACTGGATGGGAGGTACACAATGACATTCAACTGATATCTAGAAAGGAGCTAAAATGTTTACTCAGTGCTACAGCAATTTGACAGAAAAAAAGACAAAAAAAGGTGCTCTGTTCTAGGTGTTAGCTATTGTTTTAGTCTGCTTAACATGGAAAATCTATGGCTGAGTACATCTTGGGAAAGAGGGGGAGGGAGTGCTTTTTTTTTTTAATACCAATGTCGTCTTCTGATGGAAAGAGGAAATGAAGAAGGGATTCACAATACAGCTAAATGCAGAGAACAGGCAGAGGCCACGCCACACCACACAGCAGCAGATGATCATTAGCTACACAATGGGGGGGACGACAAAGATCTGATAAATGCAGAATGTAGAGCCAGCCTCCATACTATGAAACAGGGAAATAAGAACAGAAATAAAAGCACAATGAAAATCACTGATGCCACTGTTGTGAAATTAATGTTGCACTGTAGCTTTATCATTGTTTACCTGTGACCGCACACTCGACCCTTTAATTAAATTTTTATTATTTTATTTTTGGTTTTTTTTTTTATTATTGTTTGCAATTCGGCAGCATCTACGGAACAGCTGCTGAATTGCCAATTAGCAAATAAGAGAAAAGGGCGACGGATCCGCTGATAGCTCGGAATTAAACGCTCCCCGGGCAATTGGCCACGTATCGATTAGTACACTGGCCAATTGAGAGGGCTAATAATTTTAATAACTACTGAAATCGCGGTGGAAAAAGCGGCGAGCGGTAGCAGAATCGGATGATCTTCAAATGACATCATCCGAGCACAGATAAGCTGACTGGCTGGCCAGGCTACGTCTATTTTGCGGTATTTTTTTACAGTACAAACACAGAACAGTCTCGAGGAATGTTTTACCTTTAAAAAAATGTACCCAAGTAAAAAATTACACCCCAGGTTAATAAAGACGTCTGTCTGCGCAGGAATGCGTTGTACTATTTTTCTACATTAGGCATTTTCGGCCGCACGTCGCGTGCATGTGGCAGCCTTTGTGAGAAATGTTTCAAGAAATAGTCACAGCCCAAGGAAGCAGTTAGCTTATCTGTAGCAACGAAGTTAATTTTATTACGTGTAATTACACCTGACAAACTGCATAATCCATTAGCTTATATTAATCTGCGACGGATGAGAATTTAAAGCGTTATCACGTCGGCGAGTAATTTGACCGCTAATTTCAAGCTAGCTCACGGGAGCTAACCCAACGGCTGAGCTCGAGCTAGCTAGCCCAACAGCTGCAGTGAATATTAAGATAAACAGGGCACATGTTTTGGATCGATATGAATATTAATACCGTACCTCTGTTTCTTACTGAGCCGAATACAGGAAGAACCAGATATCCGACATGCACTAACACCATCCTGGGATCCTTATTTTATGATTCCGCTGGGTTATTTGGAGAGATACAGTAGTAGTAGCCCATGCGGATCTACATTCAGGCGGCTGGTTGTTGCTGGCTGGGTTGGCTAAACACTACAGGCGAACCAAACCAAACGACTGTCTGACTCGCCTGGTTGTCGTTGACAAAAGCAGACATGTCATTTGTTGTACGAAGCAAAAGAGGGCGATGTTGCAGCTCTACATGCCAAAGCTGCAGCTATCTCTGGGTTAACTTATTCGACCTTGCCTAGTTAATCTTTATAAAAACAATTTAAACACATTAACAGTCTGTGCAGCTTGCGTTTTTTAAAAAAGTTTGAAATCTCCTCATACAGGAACACTTTTGTGTACGCCCGTGACATTAGGGAACTCACTGGGAACTGATTAAAAGCTAATAATAAAAAAAACATCAAAACAAAAGAATTACAGGTAAAGATATTCTGGCTTTCACATGGGTCAGGTGCCAGATATGCTAATCCTACATTTCCCATGATTCTATGCAATTTCTAATTTTTTTGCATTCATATAGCCTAGTATAGAAAATAATTGAACATGTGATTTCCCAATTTGGAAAATTGATATGAATTCACATGAGTAACTTAGAAAGTTGGTGAAAATGTAGCTACATGTTTTGCTGACTTGTTGACATTCATTAGGCAGACAGGTGTTGGATAAAGTAGGTACAGGTAGGTACATCATCAGCATAGGAAAGTTGATGAATCAGGAAGTAAGTAAAATGTACACTGCTCAAAAAAATAAAGGGAATACTTAAACAACACAATATAACTCCAAGTAAATCAAACTTCTGTGAAATCAAACTGTCCACTTTGGAAGCAACACTGATTGACAATCAATTTCAGATGCTGTTGTGCAAATGGAAATTATTGGCAATTAGCAAGACACACTCAATAAAGAAGTAGTTCTACAGATGGGGACCACAGACCAGGCCACAACCCAGCAGCAGGACCGCTACCTCCGCCTTTGCACAAGGAGGAACAGGAGGAGCACTGCCAGAGCCCTGCAAAATAACCTCCAACAGGCCACAAATGTACATGTGTCCGCACAAATGGTTAGAAACCGACTCCATGAGGATGATTTGAGGGCCCGAAGTCCACAGATGGGAGTTGTGCTCACAGCCCAACACCATGCAGGATGCTTGGCATTTGCCAGAGAACACCAGGATTGGCAAATTCGCCAATGGCACCCTGTGCTCTTCACAGATGAAAGCAGGTTCACACTGAGCACATGTGACAGACATGACAGAGTCTGGAGACGCTGTGGAGAGTGATCTGCTGCCTGCAACATCCTTCAACTATCCTTTGGTAGTGGGTCAGTAATGGTGTGGGGTGGCATTTCTTTGGAGGGCTTGAGAAACGGAGAAGAAGTGTATTGGTACCAGTTTTCAAGAACAAGGGCGATATGCAGAGCTGTAGTAACTAGAGAGGGATAAAGTTGATGACCATACCAGGAATATGGGAAAGAGTTGTTGAAGCTAGGTTAAAAAGAGAGCAGTAAGACTTAATGCAGTAAGAATTAAAGGCACTAATGCAATATTTGCTTTGAGAGTGTTGATGGAGAGGTACAGCACAGGTCAGGAAGAACTGCACTCTGTCTTGTGGATCTAGAGAAAGCATATGATAGGGTACCAAGAAAGGACCTGTGGCTGGTGTGAGACTGGTGCCTGACATGTATGAGGACAGTGAGACAGTGGTGAGATTTGTGGTAGGAGTGACAGATGGGTTCAAGATAGGGGTGTGATTACATCAGGGACCAGTTCTGAGCCCCATCTTGTTTGTTATGGTGATGGGCAGGTTGATCGATGCGGTCAAGCAGGAGTTTCTGTGGACTATGATGTTTGTAGACAATATTGTGATCTGTGGTGAAAACAGATGGAAGAGGGCCTGGAGAGGTGGAGGTATGCTTTGGAGAGAAGAGAAATGAAAGTTAGCAGAAACAAGACGTATGAGCAAAATGTATGTGAATGAGAGGGAGACAGGCGTGACTGGAGCAGAGGCAGTAAAATAAGATGAGTTTAAATACATGGGTTCAACTATCCAAAGCAACAAACAGTGCACAAAATAGGTGAAGAAGAGAGTGCAGGCATGGTGGAATGGGCAAAGACCAGTGTCAGGCAGCAGTAACAGAAAAACAGAAGGCCCAGCTGGAGGTGGAAGTGACCAGGATGAACAAAATTGGACAGCTCAGGTTGAGGAGTTTGGAGACAAAGTTTTAGAGGCAAAGCTGAGATGGTTTGGACATGTGCAGAGGATGGATAGAAGATATACTGGACAAATGATGTTGAAGATGGAGCTACCCTACAGGAAAAAAAATGGAAGACCCCTGGGGAGTTTATGGATATAGTGAAGAAGGACATGCAGAAGGTTGGTGTGACAGATTAAGATGATAGGGATTGGGTGAGATGGAGGCAGATGATATGTAGCAACCCCTGAAGGGAGTAGCTGAAAGAAGAAGACTCGTTACCTTTAATTACACCAGCAGAGCGTGTTGATTCATAGCCCCAAAGATGCATTCAAAGCCAAGAAAATATCTGGGATTAATAACTTTCAAAAATTGTTTACATACAGTCCCTGGCCACTTTACTGGGCTCATAAGTTTTATCAAATGAAGTAAAAAAAAAAAAGTACTGGCATGAATTCTGCTTATAGCCTGTTATTGTTCCAGAGTGCATTATATTAAATGTCTTTTATAATATTCTGTTTCCTGATTTCCTGACAGGTTGGTTTCTCCGAGATACATTTTTGAGGGGAAATATAATTTCCGCGACGGCAGAGGGCGCCAATGAGCAATGAAGCAGGAACTAGCACCACGGTCGCATAAATAGAAGAAGGGTTCATTCAGCCATTACATTCACTCACAGGCAGGTCGGATCCGCTAGCAGTGGAGGACAGGTCATTAGCAACCCGAAAAAATGCTATCCGTGAGAGTTGCAGCAGCTTTGGCCAGAACCCTGCCCAGAAGGGCTGGATTTGTAAGTACTTTAATCAGACAAATTGCATCGAATGAACATGCTGCAATAAGTTTATTTAATATCAGCGTTTTAAGTTATGGCGTGAAGGGTAATGTTAACGCCGTAGGCCGCTAGCGAGCCTGTCACCGGCGTATGAGTACGTGCGACGGCACTCCTCCGTAATATATCTGAAAATGCTTGAAATGAGCCGTTTAAGCTTGTTGTTTTAAGTTGCCCTTGTGGAGCGACCGACTTCGGTCCTGTAGCGATAACGTTAGCAGGCAAGCTAATGCTAGCTGTCAGCTAACGGCTCATTCAGCCACGCTTTGAAGGTCAGAAAGCCTGACAGCGCATGTCCTCTCTGCTGCACAAGATTACAGCTCCCTTACTTTCAACACTCTTTAAATATCTCTTAACTTTCATTAACTCAACTTTTGTTAAATGTCTGTCATTGAACCCAGGTGTCCAAGGCTATTCCGGCCGCCTGCGTTGGGGTCAACCACCTCCACACACACAGACCATGGCTGCAGAAGACAGGTGAGAAAATCAAAAACAACAAGACAGAAACTTTGTCCTGCATACTGCGGGGCAGCTCGCAAAGGCGATTGATGGAAAATCATTGGTCTTGCCCTGCAGGAGAAATTGCTGTTTAATCCCAGTGTAATAACACTTAAGAAAACTTAGCAAAGGCATCACCAGTTGTTTATGACACTAATATAACAGCATATCAATTAAACATTTAAAGCATGTACATTTTATTTGATTAAGGATAAAATCGTCTTTGCACCAAAAACCCCTGAGTATTACAACCAAAATCAGTGGGTGTAATGTGGTGTTTGTGCACAAATCTGTGGTTGTACAGAATTCTGTAGTGAGCATTTTTTTCTCTTTCACAGGCACAGCTGAGGTATCCTCAATCCTGGAGGAGAAGATCATGGGAGCTGACACCTCTGCAGACCTGGAGGAAACGGGGCGTGTGCTGTCCATTGGTGATGGTATTGCCAGAGTGTACGGGCTGAGGAATGTCCAGGCAGAAGAGATGGTGGAATTCTCTTCAGGGCTCAAAGTACGTCTGAAAGCATACATACGTTACGCTGGTTTTAAACCCACACAAAAGAAGACATGATTGTAGATGTACAGCTGTGCATTCAAGATTCCGTCACTTATCGTGCCAAATCGACAAAACTTACAAAAAAAGAAATGCTAGTGTGTTAAGATCAGTTATATTTCTTAGTTGCCTGAGCAACCCAGATATTGAAATCGACTCACATGTTGTCATTATTCTCCAGGGTATGTCTCTGAACTTGGAGCCTGACAACGTTGGTGTTGTGGTGTTCGGTAACGACAAGCTGATCAAGGAGGGTGACATTGTGAAGAGGACCGGTGCCATTGTGGATGTTCCTGTGGGAGAAGAGTTGCTTGGTCGTGTTGTGGATGCTTTGGGAAATGCCATCGATGGAAAGGTTATTTGAAATGTTTTGTTATATGAATATAAATTATAATAAGCTTAGATGGATATTATTATTTTAGTTGATCTTAAAAAAGAACTCTTATTATCAGGCATTATTTTGCTTTGTTTATTTTAATAAATAATTATATAGAGAGATACCAGAGTGCCTATTAATCAACTAAACATTACATATTTAAATATAAATAAGCTGTAAAATGTATATCTTAAGGTATCTCTAAGAGTGTATACCTGACAGCTAGCATTGGTAATTGAATAGCAGTCACCTCAACACAAATTGTAATGACTTATTTTTATACATCACCCTCACCAGTACTCGTCCTTGTTTTGATGATGCAGTTTATCTTAAATTGACGCTTCCTTTCTCAGGGTCCTCTGGGCTCCAAGGTCCGTAGGCGTGTGGGTCTGAAGGCCCCAGGTATCATCCCCCGTATCTCTGTGAGGGAGCCCATGCAGACTGGAATCAAGGCTGTGGACAGTCTGGTGCCCATTGGCAGAGGCCAGCGTGAGCTGATCATTGGTGACAGGCAGACTGGGTGAGTACTCTAAAATTGAGAGATGGGTTTTAATAAAGGAAGCTGTAGATGAGTGGCACATTTTTTTTAAAATTTCAAATATTCCCCTAAATTCCAGGAAAACTGCCATTGCCATCGATACAATCATCAACCAGAAGCGCTTCAATGATGGAACTGATGAGAAGAAGAAGCTGTACTGCATCTACGTCGCCATCGGACAGAAGAGGTCTACTGTGGCTCAGCTGGTGAAGAGGCTGACTGATGCTGATGCCATGAAGTACACCATCGTGGTCTCTGCCACTGCCTCTGATGCTGCTCCTCTACAGTACTTGGCTCCATACTCTGGCTGCTCCATGGGAGAGTACTTCAGAGACAATGGCAAGCATGCACTGATCATCTATGATGATCTGTCCAAGCAGGTGAGTGTTTACAGATTAATATAAAATAAAATTCATCACTGAAGTTTAAGATGTTGTGCACAGACTTTAATAAGCAAATATTAGTTTTATCCTAATTTTCTTTCTCCTCCAGGCTGTTGCCTACCGTCAGATGTCGCTGCTGCTGCGACGTCCTCCTGGTCGTGAGGCCTACCCAGGTGATGTGTTCTACCTGCACTCCCGTCTGCTGGAGAGAGCTGCCAAGATGAACGACAACTTTGGTGGTGGTTCCCTAACTGCCCTGCCCGTCATCGAGACTCAGGCTGGTGATGTGTCCGCCTACATCCCCACCAACGTCATCTCCATCACAGACGGACAGGTTTGTTTTAAAGTTGTCTCTGGCTGTTTTTGGACCTGATCCACACCCATTCATAAAATGTGTATCACACCTTGAATTCTCTGTATGTCCCCCTCAGATCTTCTTGGAGACTGAGCTGTTCTACAAGGGTATCCGCCCAGCTATCAATGTGGGTCTGTCTGTGTCTCGAGTAGGCTCTGCTGCCCAGACCAGAGCCATGAAGCAGGTGAGATCTAGCCGACCTGTTTAAGTCCCTATTTTTCAAGTGTAAAGAACAGCATGTAATTCAGTAGGAGGCTAAAATCTTAGATGCAGTCTTAGATTTTATTTTTTCCTGCATTGTAGGTGGCTGGTACCATGAAGCTGGAGCTGGCTCAGTACCGTGAGGTGGCTGCCTTTGCCCAGTTTGGTTCTGACTTGGATGCTGCCACCCAGCAGCTCCTTAACAGGGGTGTCAGGCTCACTGAACTGCTGAAGCAGGGACAGTATTGTGAGTTATTACTCCTGAATTAATTCCTGTTAGATATTCTCAGTTATTATTATACATTCTAGAATGTAACTAAATTGCTGTGATGGTTCCTCCAGCTCCCATGGCCATTGAGGAGCAGGTAGCAGTCATCTACGCTGGTGTCAGGGGTCACCTCGACAAGATGGAGCCCAGCAAGATTACAAAATTCGAGAACGCTTTCCTGCAGCACATTTTGAGCCAGCACCAGGACCTGCTGTCCAGCATCAAGTAAGAACGAATTCTTAGCTTTGTTTGAAGGAGTTGGATTTGAAAGGCTCAGTCTGACGGACCTGTTTTCTGTTTCAGGGCTGATGGTAAGATCTCCGAAGCATCGGACGCTAAGCTGAAGCAGATTGTACTGACCTTCCTCTCCAGTTTCGAGTAATAGCACTTCTTGATCTTCAGTGAGCCTCCTGTCTGTGTCCCCATTCAGCTTATATGTGTGAAAATACTGAAGGCCAAAACCTCCATGTACAGATTTGTCAAAATAAAATTTTACAACCCTGCGGCGCTGTAAAACTCTTCTGATTGTTTGGTTGGCTACAGGAACGTTTGGTGTTCATGTTGGTTCCCTCTGGACAGTTTCCACCAGTGTAACAAGAACAAAAGCAAACATGTTTTGAATTTGTTTATTTAAATATACCAGAATGGAGAGAACACCGGTGACAGTGCACATAACTCATTTATGAATACTGCTGTTTACTGTAAGTAGTTCATAGGAGCATCATATTAAAAGGGTTTAATGGGATTTTCTCTTCACTGGTTTCAGAACATTTAAAGTGAAGTGTAAGCCCAGTTTCTCGACTGGTTGAAAGGGTGCAGCAAAATGTTAAACTAATAAATGCAGTAACACTGTCATGAATTAAACCCTGAGTACTGTCATGTTTGAAAACTGGAAATGCGTTATCTGGATTTAAATCAATATTTATGTATGATAAATATGCAGAATGATTGCTTATGCAAAGGCAGTGAAACACTGATGTTGCATTTATCTGACTTAATATTTGAAATTTAATTTCCCTCCTAATAGCATGTTAATAAATATGAGCTGTCAGTGGAACAAAATGAAAAGCAGCACATCCCCTCAATTGCAAAAATGCATGTACATTTTGGGGTTTTTTTGCTTGAAAATCATAAACGTATTTTTAATCTCTGCTTAGGTTTAATTGGACCCTTGTGAAGCATTTAATACTGTAAATAAAGGCCTGCTGTATAATTCATGCCCAGCAGGTGGCGATAGAAGCAACTGCAGCTAAAAGGTGATTCACCGCTAGATCTTAGCTGTTCACAAGAATTACAAGTGTTTAAGGCCTCGTTTAAAGAAAAATTATTTACTTAGGGAATAAGACACGAAAAAATAACTTCATATAAAAAATGTTAAAATAGCTTTAACAGTGGACTTTAAACTTACAACCCCAACTCAAAAAAAGTTGTGACACTACAATGTAAGTAAAAATAGAATCCAGTGATTTGCAAATCTCATAAACCCAAATTTTATTCACAATAGAACATAAGAAATAGAGCAAATCCTTAATCTGAGACATCTTACTAGTTCATGAAAATGATTTTTCATTTTTCATTTAGTGACACGTCTCAAAAAGTTGATCCAACTGCAACAAAAGGCTGGAAAAGTAAGTGGTACT
>VOQJ01012873.1:35204-47807 GCA_015052665.1 Apistogramma diplotaenia
ACCCTTGTGAAGCATTTAATACTGTAAATAAAGGGCTGCTGTATAATTCATGCCCAGCAGGTGGCGATAGAATCAAATAACAGCAACTGCAGCTAAAAGGTGATTCACCGCTAGATCTTAGCTGTTGATCACAAGAATTACAAGTGTTTATTTTTCATTTAGTGACACGTCTCAAAAAGTTGATCCAACTGCAACAAAAGGCTGGAAAAGTAAGTGGTACTACAGCTCGAGGAACAATTTGCAAGTAATTAGGTTAACTAGTAACAGGTGTTTACCCATTTCTGAGCAGTTTCAGAATAATGATCTTCAACACAAAGACTTAATATCTCATTGTTTACATTTACATCATTTAATATCAAAGGTTCTGAATCTCTACACAAGACCAAATATCCGTATTGGATGCCTGTGGTCTTTAGGACCCCAGACAGCACATCATTGAAAACATGACAGGCTCAATTCTGTCATAAAAATAATTTCATGCATTTTTACCTATTATAAATGGAGGGAAGGCAGCTGTCTAATGCCATACTCACCAGGGGAAGGTAAAACCTACCCTTAATGTAACAACCATTGCAAATTTTGTTGAATGTGATGGTAACAGCCACAAAGAAAAGGAAGCAGAGGCACATTGAGAAACAGAGTTTTTTGCCAGTTATGTTTCAAACTTGCACATGGGGGAAATATAGTGTGAAGTCATACAGTTTATGTGTGTCACAATTAAAACTGCTAAAAATCGGCAGGTACAATACAACTCGAAAAAGATATGGACACATCCAAACTGAAACCCAGACAGAAGAGCAGCTACAATAACAGTGAAGTAAATAAATATTGGACTATACAAAGACCAGCAAGAGATTTGCAAATATATTTGGCCTGTACTGTACATGCTAAACAGCAATTCAGTTTCAGTAGTTTTATTTTTAAGTGAAGTAGCCGCTGCTGGCAGCTTGCACATCTGGAAAGGCACAATCAGTATTAAAAGGTTTGTGCAGGTTTTAGAGTTGCATATGCTCCCATACAGACGATTACAAAAGAATGACTTCACAGCAGAAGAGTCTGGGTTTCAAAATAAACTGCTGATTCCTTTTCTTTGTGGTTATCGCCATCACATTCAGCAAAAATGGCAAAGCTCGTGACTTTTTGGGTGACTTGTTTACACTCTATTTAATCAAAATATTGTCACTTTTTCAAAAATAGTATTTTCTCTCACACAAGCTGAAAAGAGAAATGAAATTAAAGTTTGACAAAATCAGGATTATTTCATTGACTGTTGTTTAAAAGTTACCACTGCACATTGTGTTCTGATGTCACTTGTTCCTCAAGCAGCATCCCCGCCTCAGGCATGTGACAGAGAGTGAATGGAGCTGCTTTCAATAAGGACTATTGTTGAGGTCAGTGTGACGAGTGAGATTCGGTGACCAGATCTCAACAAACTAACTGTGGGACAAACACTGTATTTATGTGGGACAGAGTGGGACATATTAACAGTGCTGGAAGGTAGTCACATATATTATATTTGAATGCAAATTCCAACTCTCTTGCTAAGTAAATACAACAAGAATTAAAAGAGGTTGAGGTTTGTTCTTATGGTCTTATTTGATTATATATATATATATATACATATATATACCTGGTAACAATCTGGGTTTCAGCAGAAGTGCATCCATAGATTGACAAACCTTTTTTGAGCCATATCTGACCATTTTAGCAATTTTTAGCCAAATATGACAAAACATATTGTATCACTTCACACCTGTGCAAACCTGAAACATAAGAAAAGACAAAACTTCTCTTGTTCTGTATATACTGCCGCTTCATTTTCTGTTGTAGTTTCCATCATATTCACCAAAGTCTGCACTTTTCCCTGATGAATGTAGCATTAGACAGACAGACTAACGTTCATTGGACTATTATAAAAGCCATACCTTCACATGCTCAGTGTAAAAGCCAGACTTCAGAAAATTGCATATTCTGCAGAGGATATGGGATGTGAACAAAAAGGCGCTGTTTTGACTGCTAAATCAAATTTGCTCCACAGGGTTAGGAGTTGACTTAATAGAGCAACAATGGTAAATTGTCTCTGAATTTATCACCTCATCACATTCCTCAAAACTGCTGACATGTGTATGACACTGTGAACACACGAAGTGATGTGAGTTTAACAAAATCGAAAGGTTTCACACAAGAGCTAAAGTGAAAGAGAGATTTCAGATGCAGGAAGTTGATCTTCAAGTGGACGTTAGAGACGAGTGTGTATACAACATATGAATTAGCTGAGCTACAGTAATTACAGCCTATGAGTAATCAGGTTAGTATGTAGGTCTGCGTATGCCACATTCCCATTCTGCCATACATGGAAATGAGAAATTAATGCAAAAGATTTGATCACAGTTCTCCAACCAGCAGTGAACATTCTGTTGCTACAGGAACCACAGAGTTCCGCAGTAATTACAGTGTAAACAGAGACATAATGGGGGATCCTTTCAGAGGGGTGTTTAGTCTGACTGCATTCCACCTTTTAAAGACTGAGCAAGTTCACAGAGATCTTTTCAAGTTTGTTTGTTGGATGATTTTTTTTAATATAACTTTTTATGATAATTTGTGGTCATAGAATTTAGTTTGAAGATAGCTGTTTGGTAGTAGGGAGGCAAATGTATAGGTAATTATACCAAAGATTATATGAAGTACTTTACTAAAACAGCATCCTTCAATCCTAATTTACTGCTGGAGAGACTTCTGTGTACTGTTTATTATTCTTTTTGTCTCCTGTGTATCAAAGTGTTGTACTTCTTCCTCTCACTTCTTTCACCTCCAGTGACATTTCGCAACAGTAGCAGCTTGTTAGCTCGTTGCTCTGTAACTGCATCCTCTTTTTCTTCTTTCGATTGTACAGTGACTGGAACTTTAAGGTGCATCAAAAACAAAAGTTTCATGTAATAAGATCATGGTGTAATGTGCAGATATGTATATGTGCAATCCATAAGTCAAAAGATGAAGCTTCAAAATGCTCAAAATGCTCAATATCCAAGTTTTTTTCATACTCTTGGAGATACTTGATGTCAGAGATTTACTTCACCTTCTGCTGTAGGATCTTACCATGACCTCAGAAGCCCTGCCTAACTGCTCTTCAAACCTGCTGTTTGAGAAATGAGAAAAAAAAAGCTGTCTATAAGGGAACTTGATTTGGCACAGATTTTATGTCACATGCCCCTCCTGACACAAGCATCCCATTTATCTGGACTTGGGACTGGCACTAGAAGCACAGTAGCTTGTGACTCCCTGAGTTTGGATTTCCTCCCAGTCTCAAACCGGGGACCTTTCACGTGTGAGGCAAATGTGTTAACCACCACAGAGACCACAAGGACCTCGAATAACATGTGAAAACTCCTGTTAAACATCACTCTCATCAGATTTGATAGTTAATTAGCAACACTTTTGTGACTCCACCTTTCTTAATTTACAATATATTTCCTAATAACCAAATTTGAAGTCCTTGTTATTGTGCTTGCCCTACATATCCATGACACAACTTCAAAAACAAACATCCATTGATAAAATCTCAGTACATTTGCATACTTGTGGTTTATAAGGTCAAACTACACTGATGGAATGATTCACTCAAGGCAGAGTTTTGTTTCCATAACTTTTAGTGCTAATTCTTTTGCATTTGCTCTCTGCATTGCTTTCTAGTTCTTCTTTATTTTGCAGTTCTCCTTTTTTTGCCAGATATGGCAATTAGCCATATCTATTTATTCATAGCTATTTTTTGTTTACAAAAGAAACAACTCACCACTCGCCATTCACTTGCAATACATCTATGCTGTATTTTTGCACAGGCAAGGCAAAAAGGAATAGTTTATTTTCTTTGTATCAAAGTACCAAAATTATGTTTTTTTATTTGTCTCATTTGTTCCCAGTAACGGGAACTTTTTAAAGCTTCAATGTGGGCAGAAACATAAGCAATTGTATACAATCTATTAAAAGTAACAAATAAAAACTGATAAACTGTGTTTACAGACATTAAATTACATTGGGAAGTGCCTTAAAAACAGGTAGCAGCAAAAATCTAAGGCAAAAATAAACATTATTTCTGAGTTCACTCGCTATTTTAAGGACAGTCTTGGTTTTCTTATTCACAGGTTTCAGGCATCTATATGCCTGCTTGCAGTGCACACACAGACACTCTTTATATTCTCGGCAAAAAGAATTCCATTCATTCACGATGGCAACATAAGACCAATATGCAAGAGTCACCACATTTCCAGAAGTTCATACTATAAAAAAAAATCATTTAAACCCAACGTGCTGTATTTTCTTTTGTCAATGCATAATAAACAGCATCATGTTGGATTTAACTAAAACTTGGCAGGAAGTTCTGCTTCTTTGTGTACTTGTCTTCCTGGAACCAAAGCTTAACAGCTACACCAGGTAGCGGCTGAAGCCTGCAGGCTATTGCGATGGCTCCATTGCAGTGGGAAGCTCTGTTCAAGACACGCGCAAAAAGAGCCAGCAGTTTAAATCAAATACTCGAGTTCCACGGATTTAAATGATAGAGATCCTGCACAGAACTCTCTTTTTTGGGTCTCAGGGTCAGTCAGTACTGCCGTAGTGGTTCCCATTGGAAGGGTTGTCTTGTAAACTGGTGTGTGAGGCTTCTTCTTCCTGCGACACCACTGGCTCCACCGGCTGGGCAAAGAAATTGGTGACACAGAAAACCTGCAGGAAACATGAAAAAGGTCAGAGTTTCTATGCTTGTTTACTTTCTGCATTTAGCCGTTTTAATCTTGTTGGTTTGCTACTGGGCCAATAGAAACCTTTAAAAATTCAAGTGAGGATCCCAAAGATAACAAGCCAAACGTGAGTCAAAGAAAATAAAATACATATTTTAATTTGATTTGAAAGTTGGAACAAGTTGATTCAGAAATTTTATTAGGAGACTTTTTTCTCATTTTATAGTTGCATATAGGAAAAAGCAGAATATTGCAAAAGATTTAGTCCATTGATCAACATTTATTCTTCATAAATGTACCTTATTTAGAGGTGAAACTTACTGTTAGAACAGCCACTAAGCCCCCCTGCAGGAGGCCAGTCAGCACATCACTCCAGTGATGCTTGTAGTCGGACACCCGGGACAGACCCACGTACACTGCAGTAGCAACCAGGAAGAACTGAATGGTGGGACGCAGAAGCCTCGCCCATTCTGACCTCAGCCTGGCTTGAACATATAGCTACAGTAGCGAGAGAGATTAAACAGCAATGATTTTGGCATTTCTATCATGCATATGAAATCAATAAATAATTTAGTATTAAAGATGATGTGTACTTACTACTAGGAATACCATGCAGTACATAGAGAAGGATGAGTGACCAGAGTAGAAGGACAGTCTACAATAAATAAACAAAATATAGAGAATGAAATTTAGCTAAATCAGCCTTTTTAGGAAACGATTATGAGAGGACTACAATAATAGAGTCATAATAACGGCATCTTGGTTTGTTTGTTGTTTTAATAAATAAAAAGGAGGTTCCTGTTACATAGTAATTATTATTAATGCTGGTGTATTTAGCATCATGACTCGGTTGTAAACCGGAGTTGAATAGTATGAAAAACGTGCAGCAAATCCACCACAACTATGACAAATAATTTAATAAAATGTATTTCACTTGGTTTGTGTCCAGGATTACCTGGCTTCATCCACCAGAAACTTGTCCCCTGTGCAGGTGAAATTCTCGATGTATCCACCAGTTTTGCAGTTTATACGATCCCACATTGGATTGCATACAGCCAGGAAGTTTGGCCTCAGACGACCAATGGAGTATTTAGCTATGTCTGTCAGAGACTGGCTGGCAGCAGCTCCAAACACGTAGCTCCCCACAGCTTTGTAAACACATGAGACATACTTGGTCCCCATAGACTGGTTCGTGATGCGTGACAGGTAAACAGAAAGGCACTCGCCACATATGATCTGGGGCAGAAGAGATTAAATGAAAGAACAGTTGTTCATTTTGACCGAATGAAAAGTAACAAAATTTTATTATGGAACAAAAGGACTTACTACAATCAGCGTGAAAGGGATCATGACGCCTCCCAGCAGCTGATAGGATATGGTGTCCTCCTTGAGGGGGTATCTGATGGACTCATCATTACAGAAGAAACCCCGTTTGAAAGGGGTGTGTTGTGGGGTAAGGATGAAAAAAGGAAGTCCAACTGAAAGAAAAACCAGCACAGATGAAAAAGGCATTAATTTAAATTCCTTTGCAGATTTCAACTCATCTTAGATCATATAAATTAGCATCATACTAACAAGCTGCTGCAAATAATCAGTCACGGCACACACGATCTGTTGAACTTTCAACAATTAACAATGTTACAGAATTAATTACTGCAGAAATATTTTCAAAGCACAGCAGGAAGACAACCTTTATTGTCACTTAAGTCACATATTCAAACGCTGGATGCAGACAGAGCATCTGTAAAGAGCAGTGCAACTCAGAGCATGTTTGATGTGTTTTGGTGGCAGTCTGTTGATCTGAACAGACAATGAAACCTGCTCTGACTTGCTCTGCTTCCACGTCTCCCCCCACATGCTGTTCCTCCTTCAGCCTTTTTGGCTATTACAAAACTGCTCTGCCTCTTGGCTAAACTAAAGACAGTAAATGCAATACCAGGCACACTTCCAAGCATGATGATCAATGAATAATTGCCACTGATGCTTTAAGGCTGTATGACCCAATGTAGAGTCATTGCAACACAAAGAAAATTGACTGGTGAGTTTTGAAATCCCGAATAAATGTGAACTTACTGTTCAGGACATCAGCGGATCATATCTGGTCTGTTCCTGCAGTTAAGCTCTCAAAACACCACAGAATTTAACTATGATGAGTCTTAACAGATCCAATGATAACACCAAGAAAAAAAGGAATCAATTTATTAATTCTCTCTTTGCTGGTATCAGATTATTGTTAATACATTTTAATTTTCATATTTCAAAGATCTAGAGATCTATGCAGATATTTGACTAATTAATGTGCATTCTCTGTATTGATGCTTTCACATCGCATATTTTATTGCTATAATTGTTAAACGTGTTACATAATATACGGTTGTAATATAAACCACGCTTTCAACAAAAGCAGAAGCACTTCAGCGTTAACACGAAAGTGTTATGAAACCAGACGCAGACGGTTGGGCACAAAGATAGCCATCAGTATTTGTCGAGTGGCCACAACAAAACCTGAAGAGGAATTTTGAGCAGCTGGAACACAGACTACACAGAACTCGGAGGTGTTTTTCGGCTTGGTTTGGTTATAGTTAGAATAAACATGTCAATCTTGGATTTTGATTTTGAGGAATCTAAGAACTAAGTACCTGAAGACAAGGAAACAATTAGTGATTATTTTAGGACCGAAGCTTAGATTTAAGAGCCAGGGTGAGATCATTGACTAGATTTATTCATGTGATAAAAGGTTTTCTCAGGGCTCTGTGCACCCCTCCAGTTTGTACAGTAGAACCACTTATGGCAGCAATTGCTAAACAATTGTTTTCCATATAGCTACTCAGTCTGTCACGTCCCTACAGTCAGACTTTGGACAGCATCACTTCAGTTCATTAAGGATTGTGGGCATTTGTTTATTCACAGCTCCCCAGCATTTCAGTCAGGTTGACACCTGCACTTCAGGCCATTGCAGCACCTTGATTCTTCTCTTTTTCAGCCATTCTGTTGTAGATTTGCAGGTGTGCTTGGTATCACATGACGGATAGCTTTTGGAGGAGTGGTTGACTCAATAACTGCAAGGTGGCTCAAATTATCACCTCTCCAGGCTTGACAGTTCAGTTGGTACGAGATGTTGCTACTGATAACAATGTTTTTCAACATTATGGCCAAACATCTCCGCGTTGGTGGTGTTGTTGTTGTACAGAACATGAATGTTTAACATGCTGATTAAACGGTGCTCTGATTAAATGGGACAAGAAGACATTTTTCCAGTCTGACTAATACCAGCTCCAAAACAAAATGAGGACTTCCGTGCACAGTCAGCATTACACAGTCAACCGCAAGACACTGACTAAGCAGTGAAGGAGCGTAAAGTAATCACAGGGGAAGACTTCTGAAGGTGTGGCCTTCTCTATCCTTATCAAACATGCCAACTATCAAACTGAGTTGGGTGTCACAGATGCAAGGTTCAAGGTTCTTACAGCTTCCAGTAAGAAGAGCCCACTTAATGTCTTTTATTGCATGATTGCTGCGGTGTTGTCAGATACACTTCGTAGTCCCGCACCCGCCTCTGTGCTTTGATTACATTACAAACAGTGAGCTAAAAATACAGCTTTGCTAAGGAAAAAACACTCAGGGTGGGACCTTATTCCTCTTTTTCCATCTTCCTGACTGGTTCCCTTCACTTCAGGCCTGGCAACGAGCATTTGCATGGCATATATGCATATAATTTGAATAGATTTGTTTTAACAAAGAAATTATGTAACGTCTCCCTGACTGAACATTTCTTTAAATTCTAACTGATGTAAAATAAAGCTTACGAGCTGCAAATGATGGTGAATAAACAGACCTGTTAAGGGAAGAATCGGATTTACATACCAAGGATAAGGCAGGCGATATCCAGCGCGATCAAAGGGATTCCCGAGGCTTCAAACATGTTGCTCCTTCTTGTCCTTCTTGCTCTTCTTGTTCTGTGAGTTTCTGTCTTTGGAAAAAATGTCCCGTCCCGACTGTCCCGGCTGCTGAAGGGTCGCCGGCTGCTTTTAGGAGAGACGAGACGCAGCCTATCTGCTGCACATGTCTCACTATTCAGTCCAGCACAAAATTTAAACACACCAGCGTCATTATCCTGGAACTGGAAAGGAGCTTCTAAATCTACCAGGGAGGTAAAATATACTCTGGGAGTTTAAAAAAAAAAGAAACAAAAAAACTAAACGCTAAATCTAATCTAAAATCACCACCACACACATGAAGAGCCTCTCACCCTTTGAGCTGCTCGCAGACCATCATAACTCTACGGGATTTCTTCGGCTCATAATACCCTCACGTCCCCAGATGAAATATAACCGGTGACTCTCTGACACAAGCGCTTCTCTTAGTTGTTATTAAAGGTGCCTTCATGGACGGCTGGGAAAAAACAATGACATTTACTTCCCAGTTATGCCTACCGATAAAAAATAATCAAATTCGGTCGTTTAAATTGAAATTTAAGTAGATTATTAATTAGTAAATTTCCTAAACAAAGTTTATAATAGTTGTCCCCTGAGTTTTAATTGGGTTTAAAGGAGGAGAGAACCTAAATTGCCCAAAAACCAATGGAGTTAAAGAGTTATTTCATCGGTTTTATGACGTTTAATGCTAATTCATAACGTTTCAACTAGTGACGGAAATCAAAACAAGTAAAAATATACAGACGGGTGCAAAAAGACTCAAATCACGCCAAATCTTTTTTTTTTTAAACCCGGAAGATGAAGAGTGCAGAATCTCTTTTTGCCATTCGACGCTGGCACACTATTTGTTTGAATTTCCCATGAGCACTTGAATGCAGCACAGGACAAGAACGCGGTAATAGGAGTCTCGGGCCTATCCCGTGCCTGCGCTCCCTGCGCCAGTCGTCGGCCCATACAGAACCGCTCCTCCCTCCTGTGCTGCGCCCACACCGGTAATGAGGTTACAGCGCCACTGCTATTAATAGAAAAGAGCTTCCTGGATCCTAATCAGTCAAACGCATTGATCCGCTACAGAGAGATTTACCTTCATATTCTTCTATGGTGTTTAGGGGGCAGAGAGGAGCATAACCCCATTCTTCACTTGATTTATGATCTCAGTAAATCTATTTCTGGTTCGTTTCTAGTTAAAGAAGGTAGTTTCAGGTCTTCTTTAATAAAGCATGGCGTTCAAAATTGGTGACAAACCAGGGTATGTTTTCAAACATGCAGCATGTGATTGCTCTGCATCAACTCCATCAGGTTGTGTGACGCAAGCTCTTCGAAAGAGAACCGAGACATATTTTGGGAACTACTCTTCCTCTAACATACAACCTTATAGTGTGTTTCAGGCGATAGGAACCACCCTGAGGCAACATTGTCACGTTAATGTGAAATATGGCGGGTTTAAATAACGCTTTTCTATTACCTAATCAGGGGAATGACAGAAAAAAAACCACTGCAGATATCTGTCAAAGTAAAAGACAGATAGGGAATCTGACCTGGGTGCAGTAGAGCCTGAGGCCATCCAGAATCCTACTAATCCGACTCTGTCTGTACTATCAATCTGTGGGATACATTTATTGTCCAGCAGTTTGGGATTACAATTATTTAATAGTTTATTTTCATTGTTAAGTACCATCTGTATCTTGGTTCAAGGACTGGCTTCACTGGCTTCCTTTAAAAAAATGCAGCATTCTGTTGCACTGTGCACAGAAATGTGTCTTGGTCTTGTGAATCACTGCAAATCATAAAGAAATACATAAACAAACAGATTTTTCATAATTTTATTAACACAAAACACAACCCGAGTCTCATAATGAAAGTAAATTGTCACAAAAAATCCTGTAGTTATCAATGAGTAACATCTTATCAGTCTCTAACCTATCATCCCTCATTAGGAGTCTCTGCTGATCTGTTTCTGAGAGTGAGCCTGAATCTCTCGTTTGAAGAAGAGCTCCCCCAGCTGGCTGTGCGAAGCTTCGCTCATGGCTTTGGTCTGCATGCACATTTTGTATTTGTCTGGAGGAAGCTCATCTGCACAGCTCTTCTCGTGCCACAAATGGAAAAGGCCGCGAGATGGAGAGCGAATCACCATCAGCTTACTGTGAAGATACTTCCTGTACAGGTGCACGTCCTCCAGCCCCCAGCCTTTGATGCTCCGATCAAAACCGCCTGACAGGAGATAAAAACCAGAGGCTGAATTCAGTCAGAAAATTTCTTTTGATTTGACTCCTAATGACCATCGCTCCATGTCACTTTTTAAACCCCCAAGGCAAACAAAATTTAAAGCAGAGCTGAAATTATTAGCTGATTAAATTATAAGTCAAGTCCACTTGTGATTATTTAAGACATTTTGAACAAGTCAAAAGCAATTAGGCTTCTAAATTAAAGAAATGTATAAAAGATAAAAATATCTGACTGTTAACCACTACTTCCAGCTTTCTATGAAACATTTTTACTGTGTGAATAACTGGTGTTTGCTGTCTTATAATGCCTGCTGCTTTCCATATTACTGTGTGCAGTAACTTGGCACACAAAAAATGTAAACAATTTGATGACAAAAAACCCTTTAAATTACCACAACATATACATATACAAATATTATTAAAAAAAACTTCAAGAGAACAGAACAACATTTTTTATGTTTAGTGGCATCGAGTTAAAAACTATAGTTAAAACTAGTCACTTTTAGATATTTTCCCATATTAGACTTTGCATTACACTTGAAAACAAAGCACTGAAGTTTTGAGATGGGCTTCTGCTGAGGCTTTATGTTTCCTGGCCACACCCCAATTGTCCTGATTGGTTTCACCTGTGTCTCATTAATCAGGACATTTTAATTAGTCACAATGTCTGTTATGTTTGGTTACCTCTGCCTGTATGTTAACTGCCACATGTGCCTGCATTATTTGGATTTCTGTCTATTTGACATTCTTGGGCTTTTGTTACTCCTGGACTTCACGTTGCCGTTTTTAAAGGCTTATCTTTAGCTTGAAATCCTTCCTGGAGAGTTGCTATTCAAAGGAAAAAAAATCAGGAGTACAAAGGTCATACACTTGCAGCATTAAATTACTCCTCAAAGCTCTAGGAAGAGAGCATTTAGAAGTAACATTTAATTATATTGTGTCTTTTCACATGAAATTAATTTATTTGTTATTACCTATGTTGATGAAATCAGACCTGTATTGGCATGTCATGCCAAACCCAAAGTCTCGCCAGAATCCGTTCTCCTTCTTGATCCCCTGAGATGCATGAGTAGCCAGAAATCAGTCTCTCACATCAGGATGATACAGTATTTGCTATAACCAACCTGTTTCTGCGTTTTATTAACTTACCAGTTGTTGCTGAAGTGACGGCAGGAGTGTCTGATTTCTGTAGATGACCGATGGGTTGTACTGGCTGAAGAGCACTGGATAATACACTCTCTTACCTGCAAGAACAGTTTACACTGAATCCCTTAATGCAAATGTGCATTATTACATAGTAGAGTATATTGTATTGCAAAGCCATTTAATCTAATCTGAATATATCTGAATTGCCTTGAACTCAAACTATTAATTTATTTCACCCGGCATAGAAAAAAATACCCCCCCCCACCCAACAAAGTTCCAGAAATATATTTTTTTATCTCTAAGCAGCTGATGAATTCAGCTGACCCTTTCAAAAACAGTTAGTTTCATAATTTTTAAACTGACATTTTTAAACGAAATCAATAAAAAAGATAAACAAGTAATCCTGATTATATAACTGTCTTTAAAAATTGTCTGCTGTTTATTGTTTATTTTTGTTTTGTTGTCTATAACTATATTTCTCCCATATTGGCTTCTCTTCATTGGCTCCCTGTTAAATCCAGAATAGAGTTTAAAATTCTTCTCCTCACATACAAGGTCTTGAATAAT
>VOQJ01012874.1:12645-33873 GCA_015052665.1 Apistogramma diplotaenia
AAAAAAAAAAAATAAAATATTTAAAAAAAGCTCATGCTTTAATAATTTTTTTTTTTTTTTTAACAAATCAGAGTATTTGATGAAAGAGAGAAATAAACTTTATTAAACATACAAACAAGGTCTGAGTGCTCACCTGGCTTGCTGAGCAGCACAGCCAAATACTCTCCGTGGAAGGAGCCGACGTACAGGAGGAGAGCAGGACTCTGGCTGGTCCTGAACCGCAGGGACACGTTTTCTGCTTTGAGGGTTACATCAGAGTAGGTGGAGGAAGGGACGGAGCCGCTGTAGCTCCTGTTCAGCTCGTTCACCTCCTCGCTGAAGGCGTAGCTGACTGATGTTTCTGACTTGAAGCTGACTGAAACCTCTGCAGGGAAGGAGACCAATTTAATTACAAACACAAGTTCCAGCACTCATGTAGAAGATGTGGCACTCATTATATTTTGAATATGCAAAGGATGAATTTAGAATGTAAAATGATACTTTTTTCTTTTTCTTTTTTAAAATTATACTTGAGTAAAGAAAAGTTTAGCTAACAGCTGTTTTTCCTCACATCAAGTATTTCTTTACATTGGTACTATGATTTGCATGGCTATAGATAATATGTTTCCACACTGACAACTAATCTCGCAAGAGACTATATTAATGATTCAAATATTTAAATGCGCTACGCCTCTGTTTCACTGACAACACCTAATTAGTGAGCTGGTGAAAAGGCAGCCACAGGAAACCAGCTGACAGGTGGAAAAAAAATACTAAATCTGCCTCTCTATTTATAACGCGGTCGGATGTCGGAATGATGATTTCCGCTGTAAGTAAACCTGCACAGGTCCAACAAGCAACACAGTTGGGACTGTTAATAACTAAACACACATGAGGCTGCGTTACCGTGCTGGTGCGAAGGCTCAGTATTTCTCTGATAACTTAAATAAAAGAAGTGCGGGTCCTGTATGTAGTCGTTTTTTTTGACAGAATGTCTTTGTCAGGAAGCCCGGCAGGAGTTTCTTTACTGACAGTTTCCACAAAACGAGACATTTGTCAGAAATGTTCAGTTGAAAATCTGCACGCAGCTTCTGGTTTCCATTTTAATGTCGTCTTCTTCTATCTTCTTCTTTCTCCTTTAAGGGATAATCTCCCTGTTATGCCAGCTACACATCCATAAACCTCTTTTTTTGGCTTCTCACTTCTCTTCCTGCCTGCGCTAACTTCAGATCTGCCATTAGGGTTACACAGGCTTTTGTGTTCTTAGTGTGAATACCAAGCCAAGATAAATGTGGAGCATTGTGTCATCTGGTGTAGAACCTAAGCCAAATCAAATGCACCTACCTGCAACAGAGTGTGATGGTGGAAACCATCCTACTGATCCATTTTCCATCATAGTTTAAGGAGGATTTATTGAAGACTTGAAGACCTTAGTGCATGCTTTCAGAATGAAAATGTGCTAGTACACTACTGTAAGTTACACTAGAAACAACCTGGTTTGGAGATGATGCACTGGTTTTAGTAACAGCAGCTGAGCAGCTTGTGTCATCGTTGATGTATCAGTTTAATTGTTTTTTTTTAATTGGTTTGTTTCCTCTGGTCAGGCACTTTGTGACCTTGACTGTGAAAGGTGCTTCATTAATAAACCAGTGTTGGGACTCAATTAAATTTTTGAGTTAATTACAGTGTCTGTAATTAATTAATTGCAATTAATCGCAAACCATATATCAACAAATGAAACATTTTCAATTTCTTGTACTGTAAAATTTTTTAAATAAGTAAAACAACTATACAATATTGCAACTCTTGCGAGAGTTTAACATCTGTTGTAAACAAAAATTAAAGTACCATTTCTAAAGTAAGCACCGAGAGCGGTCTACAGTCTGTTGTGATCCATTTAGCCAGGGAGTTGCTTCATTTCTCAGACGATAGCTTACTTCTTATTTTGGACCTGAAACCAGTCATCTGTTGCAACGTGGGCTGCCTGGAGCTTTTATTTGTACCGCTGCTGGAAACGCTGACATCAGCTGTGGGGACGGCAACGTGCCCACAGTGTCGCAACGCGTTTTGTGTTGAGATGGTATTTTAGGCTTGAGTATCTTCGGTGATAAGCAAACTCCCTTTTGCATGACTTGCATACAACAGTAGTCTTTTCAAAAGTCCCATCAGGACGTTTTTTAAAGCTAAAGTTGACCCTCAGAGGGCGCATTTGACCACAGTGACCAACTGCAGCGGCTTTGCGATCCATCGTTGTTTGCGGATGTCGCTTGTACATCTGATTTACAGCCGTGCTGGAAGATGCGAATACAAAGATTCTGACTCCAAACTTTAAAAAAAAAATGTGAGTAATTGTGCCAAAAATATTTTAACGTGTTAAAATCTTTGTACTTAATTAATCGAAATGAACGCGTTAAAGTCCCGGCCCTAAAACAAACGTTACTTTCTTGAACTTTTTCACATTCATCCAGTAGTAGTTGCACTGACCATATGGTTCTCCACAGGCTGAGCATGCAAAGCCCCCGGCCTCTGGTTGCCTCCCACCAGGTGACTGCAAAGCGATCACCTGGTGGGAGGCAACCAGGTTGGAGTCTGACTATAGTTAATCTGAATTTTTATCTAATGTGAATCTTTGTGCATGTAAGGATTTGTGAAATTTGTCAATTGTCACAGTTAACTGCAAACAGACTGCGACTGCAGCATAAAGCTGAAAATCAATTTTTTACACTAACTCCAGATATGACATGCAAGACTATAACTGGCATCAATATATAGAACATACAGGATTCAGATGGTATGTAGCTGTGCATTAGAAGAATGCGTTGTGTGGAGTGTGCCCTTGCTGTGCATGACCCCACTTATTTATCATACTTTATCATCATGCGTGTTTTATTAATGGACCACTTCCAGGTGCTGCACTGTAACACATATATAGGTGGCCATGTTGGAGGTCAGCAGCTACAGATGCTCAAATGATGCTGACTGGGTTTTTTAAAACTTCAAAAGGTGCAAACACTTAGAGCTCAGGTTTCTGTGTTGATTTTAATTATGTGACTTCTGATGGATATACAGAATATACAGATATACAAAACAAAAAGCTGAGAGCAAAATTCAGAAATTCCATCTTTTTCCTGATGCCACGACAAGCAGCGAGCTACTACACTGTGCAGCAGCATCACACAATACAATATTTAAATATACATCTCTGTACCTTTGTTGCAGAAAGGTCCAGTGTAAGCAGATGAGCTGCAGTCGCAGGAGAAGCTGGTGGGTCTCTCCACACAGCGACCCTGGTTCTGGCACAGTGAGCCGTAGCTGCTGCAGTGGCCCGGACATCCTGCCTGAACCCCAGGGGTGATCTTTGCTCTCTCCTCCAGGTCCAGAGTGACGCCGTTCAGCTGCAGAGAGCGGATGCAACCTCGAAAGCCCTTCTGCCTGGAAGCTGTGCCTCCTGAGCGCACATACACGAGCAAACGTCAGCACATCCTGGACAGGAATTTGTCTTCTGTTTGTTTTTAACTAAGAAAATTGCAAAATAGTTAGAATTGCAGGTTTGTCAAAAACCCAAAACACATTCGAAATGTGGTGACGTAGAAAGTAGCAAAGCCTCACATCTGAGAATCAGGTATTATACAAAAAAAATCTAGTAAATGTCATAGTTGGGCATGCAAATATTGCTGTTTTTGAAGGATTGTGCATCTATTGCTAATAACTGATACTGCAAAAAGCATATTTTTAAACACATTTTTAACTGGCAATTTCATTTCAGCCACCTGATTTTGTTCCCTGGGATTTACCTGATTAACAGGTAAAAAAAAGAGTTGAAACACTTTTATATTTGAAACACTATCAAAGTCATAAATCTGTATTAACAACTTTCTGCTTCCATGTTCATTAATTACAGTGAAAGCATTATTTTCTATGGCTTACGTATTCCTACTGTACAGACATGTACGAATGACAAACAATCTGTATTATCAAATTCCTGAATGAAAGTGACTGATCTGATTCTATTATTAATGGTAGAAAATATTCTGCACATTCAGGGAAAAAAAAGACTTGTCACAGGAATTTTTAAACTGCAGCTCAGAGAAAAACTGGCAGGTAAAAAATTCAAGAAAGTGACTTTTCAGTGGCTGAGTCTCTGCTCTCCCAGCACCAGGCTGATTGTTGTTATCTGGAAAGTTAGCGAGCTGCCAATCGCTCTGACAGTCTGCTTGTCCTGTCTGCTTGGCTGACAGTGACAGGAACACTTTTTTTTTCCTTTCTAGGGCAGAATTTAAACTCTAAAAAGTTATTGTTTTCTAAGTTCTCACATTACAACCTCCAGCTGCCCTCAGAGTTCACATTCTGCAACATTATAATTGTCTCAGACAGCCAAACTGGCAATCTCAAGACGCTTATGATGAGATAAACAGTTTCCCGTGGCGGCAGAGTTGATGAGGTTCATATCAGGGCCAAGAGTTTCATCAGCACCTGTCAGAAAATTACTACCTTAACTACAGGAATGAGTTCAAACAGTCTACCAAGGTTACTGCAAGGAAACTGACCACTAAAAATGTTTTTTTCTGTATGGCCACAAGATTTTTCTGTCACTTTGTGGGGGTTTCCTCTTAGTTTATTAAGCTTATATCAAAGTAAGGTTTAGAAATAAGGATCACTATTCAGTGAACTTGCTTCAATCTGCCAGGATCAATAATCAGACTGAAATATGTTCTTTGTACAGTAGCTCGGAGCTAAGAGGGGAAGTGCGAACTTGAGGAAGATTTGGATTATGTGACAAGAATGTAAAACCAATGAAACGGTTTAAGGAATACACGGAGAAAACATCCAACAACAAACCCGAGCTGAAACAGAAACAATGTTACAGAAAATATAACCAGAACTGCTGCTCACAACTGGATGAGAAAGAAACAGAGTATCGTATTGCTTTCTTGGGATCTCAAAAAAAAAAGAAAAGAAAAAAAAAAGCAGCTTTGAATTGCACACACCTATAAATAACTGGCTGTTCAGCTGCAGGTGGATGTGCCCATCAGCAGGCGCCTCCTGCGTGACAGCGGGAAGCTCGTCGAGGCGAAGCGACGCCTCTTTAACGTTGCGCTCAGCTTGAATGCGATGCCACCTGTTGTCATTCAGTGGGAATCCAGCTTTCACCGAAACTTCCAATGGACCATTACCCACGTCAAAGGAGAAAAGGACCTCACTGGAGGCTGCATCAGAGCAGGAAGAAAAATGGGTCTTATTTTAGAACATTTAAGAAGCTCCTTTTGTGTCTCCTGTACTTTCCTGCAGCCTGTTTTTGTGTAGGTAGGACAGCTGTTGGCCAGCACTGTATTCACACACAAGGATGTGCTCAAGCAAGAATAAAGTGGTTTATTTGCATGATTAAACTCTAAATTATTAATTAGCTGGGTGACAAGTTACAGGAAAACCAAAAAGGAAAGGATACTTTTAATGTATTGAGCCATTACATGCCGACAGAAGACCTTTGCGGCACCTTGGTATTGATTCTCTGGAGAAACTCAAATAGGCTTTCAGCTGGGTTGAGACGTGGTAACTGCAAAGACCACAGCATATGATGCAGTCATTTGCCACATCACATGGATGGGGTCAAGATCACTGCTCAGTGGCAATTCTAGAGTCTATGGGGCCCCTCCAACCAGTGCTCATCATCACCATTACATTAGGGGCTCCATACTGGCTCGGGGCCCTGAGCAGTCACCTGCCCGGCCTGGTGTCAAGCGGCGCCTCTATCTCTGTTTCAGGTTGGTTCAAGCTGATCAGCTTAAACTTTGTATTGATTTGTACTATCAGGAGACAGGTAGACAGAAACCATGGCAACAAAACATCCTCCACATCATAGTAGATCCACTGCATCCCCTCAGGGTAAGCTCATTTTTTCCCTTTAATTTGTTACTATTGGTTTATTTATATTTCCACAAAAATAATTTAAAAAGGACGCACCGCCCCATTTGCATCGCCAAATCTGATCACGCCACTCTGTTTACATGTCAGACATTATTACCAGTAAATTATGCATCTTTGTTTTGAAAAACTTTGTGTAGTTTTACAGCTAAACTACAGAGGATGTTTAATCTTGCTAAGCTCTCTCTTGTTTTCCCCCCTCGCTTGTCACTCTGAAGTCCTCATTCTCTGTAAGATCTTTCTTCCACCATCTGTGGAGGAAAGAAGATGAAGCGCTGACACACGAGCACCACTGGAACTTTGATGCGAAAAACATGTTCAGACTGAAGTAACGTATCGCCTAAGTGATGCAAACGCAAGCTGACACCGAGCAGCTCATAAGCATGTCACATAAAACTGCTGACAACTTTGGTAGAAAAAAACGATGCACTGTAGTTTTGACAAGTAGCCACAAAGTTAAAGAACTCCTCGAGGCTGTTCTCAGATAAAGCAGCCGATCGAAAGCTATTAATGTCAGTGCATCAACCTGATGTCTTATGTCCCACAGTCTATTTATTGCCAGATTTTTGGAGAAAAGACAGGAAAGGTAGCAGTTATTCATGGTGTGCACAGAACACATGTTCATTAATCTGATTCCATTAAAAAGAAACAAACAACTTTCATGTGTGCACAGATGTTCATTTTAACAAAGCTTATTGCAGTTAACATAGACTAGTGATATGTTGTAAAGATGTGGGATTTTAAAACAATGTTCAGAGGTCAAGAAAATGTCACGGGTGGCAGACAAGGTTGGACCCCAAGATGCAGACTCAGAGACGGTGATCTAGTGGGAAGGTGACAACTAACAGACAGAGTGACACACAGCAGGGAAACAGCAATAACGACCAGATACAGACTGAGGACTTAAATATACACACTAATCAGGGACCGGGTGAGCGGCACAGCTGAATGGAATTACACGGGGAAAGCAAAACTTAACGCAAACACACGGGACAAGGGACTGTCAAAGTAAAACAGGACAGAGACGCAGACTAGTCACAACACTGGGAATTAAACAATACTAAGACACGTGAGGCCAGCGACATGACAAATGGAGCAGAGGGAACCAGGAAAACCAAATGCATACTGGGAAACATAACGAGCTCAATGAAAACAAAGAGTCTGTGTTCTTTTGTCTTCTTTCCCTTACTTCTGCTTCACCAGGCTACCAAACGTAACTTGTTCTCGGTTCGATCGTCACCCTCCTGGCCAAATGATCTTCTTGTCCACCTTCAATGAGCCGATCGATGCCTTTTCTGGATGTTCAACGAGTAGCATTACAAATCTCTATCTGTTGAATGCTAACTCTGCTTCCTACTATATGCAGAGAATAAGAATAAACTGCACTTCATTTTTTGTTTTTTTTTCTTTTGCAATCGCATGAAGCGATGCACTTCATCAAGAAAGGGTTTCAAAGAGGCCTGCAACAACAGCCCACACTGCACTGTTTGAATTCAGTCACGCTTAGCAGGAACAAAGTAGACAGACTCGTGTAGGTAGGATTAAAGGATTATACATCTCCTTTTTACATTACAAGACACTTCAAGCATAGATTCATGGATACACCAGGGGCTCAATACCTTTCCCATGCTTCCACCAGAATACCCATGATCACCCTATCTACTTATTATTGACCTGATCTCTAGCTGCAGATCATCTGCTCTCAGGGCTCATCTACATCAACTGATGAGTTGACCATAGACCATGCTGCACATCTGCAAGCCACTTTGTACCCCACCACTGCACCAGCATCTCTTTGTCATGCTACGCCACACCTGGTCAGTGTGACATTGATCAGAACAGAGCTCCATACCAAAAATAAATTACTGCAGATGGGTAAAATGTTTCTTTGACACAGCAGTTCAATCAGTGCTGCTATGAAGTGCTTTAAGAGAGAGCTCCACGCTCTGGTGCTTAGAAATGAAACGCACCGCAGTGGGCTGCAACAACAGCAGCAAAAACAACAATGCTGTGATTTCCCAGAGGAGGAGAAATAAATGGCAGTGTTGTTGTAAAGTATTTCTTTTTGAAGGCTTGATGGACACCATCACCTCCGGCTGCGTAAAAACCACACAAAACTTTAACTCCAAGGATGATCCTTCTCGCTCAGTTTGCACTCACATCTGAGCGAACTCCGGATTAGACATCTCACCAGAGAGGTTTTACTCACAGCTGAGTTCAATTCGAATGAAGTCTTTGATGCCCAAGTTTTCCAGGAAGACGCCAGATGATGAAGTGGTTTTAAACAGGAAGGAGATGTCGGCGCTCAGCTCTCCGTGTAATGTGGGAAAGTGGAGGTACGATGTCTCCTTGTCAAAAAATGCAGCGTTCCAGACATTTTCTGCAAAATGCATGAAATATTAAACTTGAAGCAGGGCTCATGAGTGAGTTTACAATTCTGACATGGCACACAGGGTTCATTTCAAAACATGTCATTGGGGCGCTGAATTCAACTTACTGTCTCCATGGCAACGAAGAGGTCCCACCTTGTAGGCGCTTTCTGAGCCGGGCCTCTGGATATCACCCAGCACCAGAGATCTAACAGGGAGTGTCTCCTTATGCGTCAGCAGACCTGAATCATTAGTCCTAGAAAACAGCAAAATGACAAATGGGGACAGGAGGGGAAAAAAGGAAGACTTTAGGAAAAGAAACCACAAACTAGAGGAAGGAAAGACATGTCTATTATTAGTAAAGACAGATTGAAAACTATAAACAAAGCGCAAGAAGAAAATTATTTATCATTAGAATCAGTATCAAAGGAGGTGGAAAGAACAAAGAAAATAATTCTTCACCATGATTTCCACCCCCCCAAAAATTAAACAGCGATGAGGAGAACCAATCATAATGAACTCAGATGAGTAATGTTACTCATCTAGGTTCATTATGATTGATATGCTAAAGCTGCAGATTCCCTCATCTTACAAAAATAAATGTATTAGATGCATCAAATCTGAACTCACCCAGTCTTCTATTTGGGAGCTTCTAAATGCATTTATGACATTAGACCTTGCTGTGTCGTCTTTACAATATGAGTGAATACCGTACCATTCATTGCTGTCAGCATCACAGTTGCAGTGATATTTGGAGTCCACACAGTTATCCTGCAGACTGCAGCCACAGTGCTGGCTGCCTGGTGGAGCGCTGCCCCAGTGAGTGTGCATTTGGCCCACACCCGGGCCTCCTACCCACCAGCTAAGTGGAGAGCCCTCTGAAACACACACATCACTTACGTCAGGGAAAAATCTGAACAAGCAGACAGACCTTCAGATTGCACCCTCCACCCACAACGCAGCCTGAGATTCACATTTCAATACATGAACATGAGCTAAATAAGTACAGATGTTTTTGTTAATGATGGAGGAGGCTGGAGGAGATGATCTGCAGATCTGCAGCAGTCCGGCCAAAGCGGGACTAATGCAGTGAGCACAGAGCAGGACAAAGATGCAAAGTTTCCCCAGAAGGGCGCCGAATTAAAACTGAATTAACTTTAACTGTGAAAATATCTTTAATCATAAATACAGAAACCTCTTTGCCATGCACAGGGTTGTGCAACATACACTAATAGTCTTAAAGGTTGCTTTCATGAACCCATGTTTGCCTGCAAACAACCTCAACATCTTGCTTCAATTTGCTGTTTCAAGCTGAAACACAACAATATTTAAACGTGGTGTTAAAGAGCATCGTGGATTTTTACCTGCTGAGCTGAGTAGGCGTGACCTCCTGCAGTGGTAAGCCAGTTCCTGTTCGCAGTGCTCTGATAGGCTGATGATTGCCGCCAGCTGCTCCTCATCAGATGCATATTCAAAATGAGCTGTGTGCTGACTTGTTTCGGGCGATGGCGGGACTCTCGTCAGGGCTGTGTTGTTGTGCTGGATCACCATCCACGTCTCGTCCTCTGGCACGGTGAAAGAAGAATAAAGGGAAGCATGCATTTTTAATTTTTCACTTTCAGTTGTGTCTGTATTTGTGTGCTTTATTCTGCAGGACTGACAGAGAGAGAAAGCGGCAGGATGAAAGGGGGAGAGGAAGAGAGTGGGCACCGAGCATGTTGATGTGTGTGTGTTTTGATGTGTGTGTCAGCTACCTGTCATGTTGCAGTATAGCAGCTGTGGCTTGATGGGGCCGCTGCTGTCCACGTCAATGTAATAAAACCCCGAAATGTTGCCTTTGTGTTTGTAAGCCTCACAGGACTGTTCATATATCGCTGAGGAGAGACGCACAGAGATTATCATCATCATCAAGTCACTCAGGTAAACGTAAAACTTTATGATGTATTTACTTTTCCCCCACTTTTTTCCTCTTTCAACATCTGGTCTGGTTCAGCAGATTGCAAGCATTATTAAAAAAAACCTTATGATTTCTTAAAATAATGTAGATACAGATAGACTAGCTCTCCTCCACTTGATTTCCACTTAGTAGATGCACCCTATCACAAGCCACTTTAGTAGGTATACCTGTGGTATACCTACTGGTGAACCCAAATGTTGGATAGGCATGCAGGCAAAGATATCAGGTTATCCTGACCACGGACTGATTCAAACAATCACTCATCAAAACTACTGTATGCAGAGGAGCATCTTGAAGCAGATGGGCCACGGCAGCATAAGACCACACCAGGTGCCACTGAAAGCATGCCTGGTATTACTGATTCAGGATGCTGCTCACCATTACTGATCATTTCTTGGCACTTTTTGGGTCTCTTAGTACAAATTTAGAATCATTTTAATATCACAGCATACTTGAGTATTGTTGTTGATCATGTCCTTCACTTAATGACCACTTCATTACCAGCAGGGGATTTGGGTGAAACCATTGTGAGACCTTGTCCCACCCTGTCATGTGACCTATTGAGGTCACTTGAAGGGGGTTGAAGGTGAGGTGCTTGGGAAGGGATCTTAAACCAGGTGGCCGACAGCTGCTGTTGTAAGCGACCACCTCTTTTCAGTGATGGTCGTCCAATATCTTTTTTCACACTATTATAAAAGTGCAAAGCAATAAAAAAACTGAATTATTGTCATGTTTCAGTGTTAAAATTAATGAAAAATGGACACAAATAAAAGCTGAAGATGGTGTTTGTACTCTGTTGTATTTTGGTGCACCTTGATTAAGAAAAAGTGTTCAGCAGCAGAGGAATATATTACAGCCAAAACGATGTCGCTTGCTTGGAATCACTTAAAAGCACACAATAAAGCACTGCGTGAATGGGTGAATGTAGTAATTGGGTGTAAAAATCGCTTTGAGTGCCCAGTTAGAAGAGTGCTATAAAAAGCTCCGTACAAGCACCAGTCCATTTACCATTTAAGTTAATGCACTAGAATCTTGTAATTACCACTTAGAGCTACAGAGGCTGCTGTTGCCACTGCTGAACAAATATACACAGTCTTGTGTAAAAATATCCAGTGATTTTCAGTTTTGTTAGATACTTGTCAAAAGAGTCTTTCAAAGAAAAATATTTAGCAAAGCTTTTGCAAAGTGAAATCGTATTAATTTGCCAAAGAAATGCACATCCATAGAATCTGCTTCATGCTTTAAGGGCTCATAGAGTTTATTTTGCTGTAGAGTTGTGTCTTATTTCTGTCATTATTTCTTGTGTGTCTTTGTGCTGAGTGGTTATCTCATGACTGCTGGAAAGAGGTTTGATCTCTGCTTGACCTTCTGCCACAACAATGTGTGGAGAGAAATGAAGTCAAAGTGAACATGACTGCAAGCATGGCTGCGCAGACGCTCGGGATCTGTGACCTTTGAGTGACTCCAGGCCTAAAAAAGCATCTTGTCCTTACAGCTGTGGCAGGTGGCGCCGCTGTAGCCGGTACCAGAACAGTTACAGTGGAAGGTGCTCCACGACTGACTGCAGCTGCCTCCATGTTCGCAGTGACTGGGAGAACACCTGAAAGAGAGACGGACAGAAAGCACGCGTCTCAATATCAACCCTATGCACACTGTAACGTGGTCGCAGGGGAGGTAGTTTATGACACATATTGTTCTATTTAATTGGTCTTCTGTTTATTGCATCAGTGAAGTAATTGCTGTAAAATTCTGATCCTCATGGGAGGACGGTGTGGGTTGCTCAGTTTGGTGGTGAGAGCATGCAAACATCTAGTTTCTTACAAAAGTTTGTTTACTCAGTCTCACAGATATTAAAAACGAACGGCATATTTAAAAATTTGGATTCCCTACAGAGTAACTCTAGAGAGATAAAGAAAATGAGATCATTAAGGTATTTTTTTATAGCATGACTTTTACACTGTAACTAACTTCCCTGTTAAATGTCTGTTAACTACCAGCAACTACGTCTGTCAACAACAAGTCATTATTCCAAAATGTGCCTACTGTAAACAGTTTATTACTCTATAAATGAATACAACACCTCTGCAATATAGAATACGAGTACATGAGTTTAATACACACTGTCAGATGGTACTGTATGTGGAGCTGAAGCTTAAGGTTTATATTGTTAAATTGTAATTATAAGACAATGCAGTTCAGGTAATTCACAGAGTAAAGTGAAAGTAATGAGAAGTGTAACAAATGACTTTCTCTGCTGAGTAGTTAAGTAAAGTACTGCATTACTTTAAAGAAAAGTAACCAGTAATGTGTAATGATTATTTATTTTGAGTACAAAATCCACTGGTGAGCAAAACAAGAATCCAGACTGATGAGGAAGATTAGAGGAAGACACAAGGGATGTGATCATTGACTCGTACCTCCTCATCATTGTTTCCTGAGCTCAATGGAAACAATGGAGGTCAAAGAATGGAGTGAAAGAGAACTAAAAAGGCCTCGGTCCACAGAGAACGCTCATATCTGTTTTAATGGAATTACAATGTTCAGAAGATGAACTACCAAACGTGCATGTTAGGTTAATCTGACATGTTCTTCATCTTCATCTGTAAAGCAGGCCACATAAACAAGAACCACCACCACAAAAAATAAAAATAAAATAATTTCAAAGAAAATATAACATTTAACCTGTAAAATGAATTATGTGTTATTTTTATTATTTTAGTGATCCAACTCAATTCCTCCTCCTCGCTTCATCATCACTGACCTCAGCTGACCCGAAGTGAAAATGAATTCATGATAAACTTAACAGTGCTAGTAAAGCAAACTTTGACCCATTAATATAGCACATGAAATGGATTTAGAGAGCTTCCATAAGTCTGGACAAGGAGCAGATTTTACTGCAGCAGCTGTGAGTTTGACAGCCTGTTGTTGGAAATTCAAAACATATCACCTGGTTATGAAAATGGAAAACAGACTTATAATTAATATTTACATGATGTGTGCCACCTTGTTAGTGTTGTTGATCTTTTTCATTAATGGTTGGTTGGTGTGTCACTGTGACTTATGGAGTTATGGTTGCATTTTTTCATGAAGGATGGTCCAGTCTAATGCAGACTATGGGAAAAAATATACACACAACAAACCTGACTTATTTATATATGTATATTTTTTCTTTTTTTTTAAACATATATATATATATATATATATATATATATGACAGGTGGAAGCAAAGCAGGGTGGTGCCACTTAGACTGTAAATAGACCGCTAAATTGGGAGAGAGGCATGTCAGTGTGTATGGCACACAAAACACACTTCAACAACCACATTGAATGTCTGGCTGTGTGTCATTATTCACTACAGGAGTCCAGGTCACAGAAGCCCACTGGTAGCTAACCCATGTTCTGGGCCACGGTTACATCTCCTTAAAAAGTTGAGGGGAAGTAACAGAAATGATGTAAAACGACTCTTGCAGTTACAAACACAGCGCTCGCAAGCTACGAAGGCTCTTGAGGTTGGAGTGGCCCACTTCTTGGTCTTAAACAGGCCTTACTTGGGCTGGAAAACCAGAGAGCTCATCCACAAAAATTCGCATCTACACCCAACACAGCAATCACAAAACCTCCTTTTAAAGAATGGAAACAGAACCATCTGTACGCTGAGCAAATGCCACCTCAAGCTGCTAAAATATAACTTTTAATACATGTGTGTTAAATAAAGTGGTGACACTTAATGCATCACGATTTTGCCCGGATGAGTCACGGGCAGTTCCGAGCAGCGGCACTGGATTTAAGTCTGAGACCTAAGTGAAAAATACAGAGCTAAAAGATTTAAGTGAAGCTCAATGATATATTTTTTTAAATCATATTTACAGTTTTCAGTTGTATTCATGAAGAATAATACACCACCGTGCAAAGGTTCCTGCATTTTAGAGCAATTTGTATCAAAATTACATAACCAAGTCTTTGAAAACTCTGCTGCTGCTAATTTACATTTTTCTCCCTTCACAGTTGGCGAGGAGGGAAACAGAGAAACAGGTGAAAGGAACAAACTGGAACAGCAGGAAGAGTGAGAGGAAAGAAAGAAAGAAAGAGAAATAAGGTTGAGGAGTGTGCTGAAGAAGAGGAATGAGCAACAAAGGGAATGAAGCTTGGATGAAGAGTGCTCGGCAGCGAATGAGTAGGTAAATATATTTGGAAGGGGAAATGAGGTCAGCAAATTGTGACTGCAGAGAGGGAAGGGGAAGGCGAGGGAGAGCAGCATGTATTTTTAATCTTTCAGTCAGGGGGAAATTTGCTGTTAGAAAAAGACTTACTCAGCAGGCCTGTCAGACGGTATATTTCTCTGCTTTTCTTCTCCGTGCACGCCGGTACGCAGGCAGCACTTTGTTTTTTTCTTTTTTCCTTTGAAATTTATCGTAATTATTTTTTCTCTTATCTCACTTATCTGCATCTGCATATCTTGTTCTCTTTTTTCACAAGCCGGAGAGTCCACTCATACGTTTGGCTCACATACGATCAGTCAAGCGCCACTTATTTCAGCAGAGTGTGCTGTGGGTTGGAGGTGAGGGGGTTGGAGAACTGTAAATCAATTTTTCGAGTTGACATTTTATTGAAACAAAAGCTGCTCTGTGGGTAATACGTGTGCCATTTCCTAGTGGGCTCTAATGATTTGGAAAAAGGTCTAACGTCATGTTCTGAGAGCAGTGTGTTATTGCTCACACACAGCACAGCATTAAACTCACACAGCGGAGCTTGACTTGACATTTGCTGCCATATGGAAAGAGAAAAGAGACATATTAGCAGCCACAGTTTCTACACTATTTGATGATATGGAAATGCCTGAAATATCGATTCTGTCAGAAGGCAATAAAAGATTTTTCGGCGCACGGCGTTTTAGCCCCCCAGCATGTATGCATATATGGCTCTGGTGTCCTTATGAAATGTTACACTGTCAAAACAACTCAAGGCAGCAGAAGGTGATCAGAGCCGCGTGGATAACCACTGGAGGACCAGTAATGAATGGGCGGCAATAAGCAAGCGAAGAGAAAAAGTTTCATCACAGCGCTCGTTTCCTTCAGCCCTCTGCTGAACCGCTTCAGTGTGTGTTTGCGACAGCATCCTGGTTTATTCGGCTCATAACAGTGGAATCAGAAACAAGCTACAGGCCATAGCATATGATGCTACGAGAAAACAAAAAAAAAGATTGTTTTCTTGGCCAAAGAACATTTTGGGAAACAATGATGCTGGATTGGCTTTGAATCGAATTCACTGCTGCTTAATAATCCACATGTGACCCGATTTCACAAAAAGGCTTCGGAGGGAGATTAAGATGGTTTACAAAAGGAAGCGTGACAACACAATCAAACATTTCAACACCAGTGAATCCTCTTTTCTCACAATGCCTGCTAATACCAAACATGTATTACACAGAATAATATGTTCTTTTCATGGATGAACGAAGACAAAGACTCTCACATAGGATTGACTTAAATCAGTGGCACAAATGCTGCCTTCAGGTCTGACCTGTCAATGATGCCGCACATATCAATCTGCAGGTGACTGTAGTTTCCCACCCGCCTCTGCTGCACCTCGATCAGGTCCACTGGCTTGTTGTCCACAGTCAGCAGACGCATGCAGCCCTGGAAGGCTTTGAAGGGGTTCAAACACTCGTGGCTGTGTCTTTCAGCAGGACACCCTGCACAGGAGAGGAAACATCAATCAGTAAATGAAGCACAAATGAAAGCAAGCAATGAAAGCAAGCAATGAATGCCAATCTGGATGATGGACGGCTCAGACTAAAGATAGAAGCAGATGAATGATATATGCATGTTACTGTTGATTTCTCGCTCACCACCAAAGAAAAGAGGACCTCCTGTGGTAATTAGAAACGAGGGGCTGGCGTGTGCAGCGGCTCCTTCCTCACCATCCACCGCGATGGTCAGATGCCCTCGTCCTGAGATCAGGTCCACAGAGTGCCACTGACCATCATTCAGAGCTGAACCTGAAGACACACATGCACACACACAATATGTGTTTTAACATCATGTTTCAATGAGTTCTAATTACTTGCTTTTGCTCTAATTTGCTAGGCTGGTTGTTGAATGACACACTAACTAGTATATAGGATATCACAGCTATTTAAATATAATAACTATGGACAGTGCTGCAAGAACAAAGTTGGGCTATTTTTCGAAGTTGGTTTTCCTCCCATGTCACATTGAAACAGAACAGAGTCTCATTTAAATCCATCCTGACTCCTGGAAATTCTCAGTTTCCTTTAATTCGATTCTATTTTATATGTATACAGAAACACATCACAAGAAACTGCCTCAAGGCACAAAAGGGACAGATCAGAATACATCACTGTTCATAGTTTAGGGAAGTTGTTCAGTCCTTTAGCACAGTTCAAAGGGCAGCACATGGAGAGGCAGAATACCTGAAAACCACCTGTTATTCTTCCATTTATGGAAGTTTTAAACAAGAGACTATTTAGTTTAGTTTGACTAGAAATCTTCACAAAGATCGACAACAGACGGATTTGAGTCCAAATCCACAGAATGACAGATTAGCTCTGATAGAAATGTTATTTAAGCATTTTTGCTTCTTGAAATTTCTGAAAAATTGTGACCCTGAAAATGTAACTTTAAGCTCCCTTTTCCACATTTCTGCTTTAAATTGGTTCAGTTAGTACATGTAAGTGCAGACAGGATGGAGATAGAGTTTCATTTGACGGTAAGAGGTCAGACTGACCTGCGCTCAGCTCCAACGGTGCCCTGCCGGACTTGTGGATCTGCAAATGTGGCCTGGCGTTGCTCAGGTAAAGCCAGGCCGTGCCTTCCTGATTTGGGAGATCAAAGGTCAGGAGCAGCCCGGCCTTGTTCCATGTTCGAAACTGAAGCCCCACTGAGATGCCCAGTGGAGACGCATCTATTCTTCTTGGTAGCCGAAGGAAGCTCTGGGGACCAGTGAACGTCATGGCAACAAAAACAGGTTCAGAACACGAAAAGGTCACGTTGCCCTGAGACACATGGAGAAGAGGAGAGAGGAAAAGATATGAAGAGAGAGAAATGAGTAAAGAAAATAATAACGCCTGAATATGAATTAGCTCCAAGGCTGTCTGGTGCCACAAAGATGTCATCTGCGAGTCTCCTTAGAAAAGCATTCGCGTATTACCATAATGACTATAGCCAGGCTTAATATAAGCACAGGCACATCTTAGTGAAGACCAATGTCAGCCAAAAGCTTTCTGAGGTCACTCTGGAGATCAGAAGTTTGGAGAGGCAACAACAGGCTTGTAGCTTTGAGAAGTGGTAATTGCAGTAAATCCACCGCTGGGGCAGCAGCAGTGATACATTCCTCCCCAGGTTCTCTGATGGGAATACTGGGTTTCTATTTTCAGTTCAGCACAGAGCGCGCTGACATTTGATCAAATCTAAAAGCTCTTTGTGGGGTAGTTAAAGCAATATAGAGTCATGCAGACTGAAGAGGTGAAAGCTTTAGAGGATCAGTGTTGTTGTACATTAGCTTAAGACAAAACCAAAAAAAAAAGCCACACATTTTGATGTGCACCAACACCTACACCTTCTCCCAAAGACACCTTAGGTTAATTGGTGATTTTAAAGCAGCTAAAGATGTGGATGCAAGGTAATTAAAATGCTTAGAGTGCAGAATTATATGCTCTATAAATATATGCGATAAGATATGAACAGCTCTATATAAATGCCACTGTGTTCCCTATTATGCATTGCAAACTTTTCTCCTCAAAAAGAGCTTGTTCCTCCTTTCAGAGGACAAGGAGAAGGAAATATACTATGTGCCCACGCTGCAGTCAGTATGCATAAACCAGTGGACAGAAATATAACATCACTCTGCTGGGACAAGCTGGGAGATGATGCTGTGTTCAGGACACAAAGAAGGAGATGCTCCCCACACACAAGGAGACACACTCAGGCTTTCAAGATCAACACAGAGAGCACTTATAGGCCGGGAGCCCCGTGGTGCCAAGAATACTCACAGAAGCCTTCAGAGCTTGGAAAAAGAAAATTAATCTCTACATCTTTCAGTGCTCCACACACCACCGACGGGGATGGAGAAGCCAAGTGGGAGTGTGACGCAGCTGAAGAACATCTGGAACACCAGAGTGCCGTCGCAACAAACTTAAGTCTGAATCTTACAGTGTGAAATCAGAGCTGCTGTATAGTTCTGAAATATGGAGGATGACAACGATCAGGATCTGGATAAGGAAGATCCTACAGGACAACAAACTCACAAGAGCAACCAGCAGAAAATGAAATCAGAAGATGATGGAGAACATGGCCACACTCTCCCCAAAACACTATCCAGTATTAGCAGACGGGCCCTGATGTGCAGCCAAGTGAAGAGAAAGGAAAGCCAACCAGGAAACACCTGCTATAGAGACCTTCAGGCAGACATCACGATGATAGACCTTACCTGGAGCCAGCTTGAGGCTGCAGCCCAGGATGGAGAAATGGAGCTCTCTCCTGCGAGCCTGTATCCTAAGTCTAAGTCTCTGTTGCAAAGGAGGATTTAAGTTGACTAGATGTTTGTCTGAGGTGTCGTTTTAATTATAATGGATGTCTGACAGGCAGTGTTTAAGTGTCATTTTAGGCCAGAGATAGATTAAGCTATCATGTAGTTTAATTACCCTTAAGGACTTTTACTTATAAGCGAATATTTCTCACTGCGCATTGTGAAATAGGTCACCGTGAGCAAGCTTACCTTCACAGTGACCCGCTGGTCTTTTTGCTTAGCGAGGTCGACCAGGTTCAGGCCGTTGTACACCGGGTTTTCCAAGCAGCCGTGGAATGACCTGTGAGAGCTGAGGCTCTGCTCTGCTCCCAGTATCATCTGCACAGCATGAACACAAGCAGATGCAATCAAATGTACTAGAACCAAAGCACCTGCGACACACACACACACACACACACACACACACCTGGTCATGGTCCCAGTGTGCAAATCTTGGTGAGATCTGCACCAGCTGTGTGCTTTTGTCCACGGTGAGGTTGAGGTGATTGCTGTGGTGCTCCACGGCGACGTGGTGCCAGTGCTGGTCATCTAGCAGGCTGCCCAGAGTCACGAGGTGCCGGCTGTCAGGAGACAAACTTCTTCCTGGAGTGTGGGAGGAGGATGAAGAGTGAGGAGATCATGTAGTAATAGTAGATAAAAGAGAGAAGTTTCAAATCTTCTTTACTGTTGGTGATAAATATTATATTTCACAGACTTTTCTTTCAGGCTGTCGGGAATCTTTTCCACGTAGAATCTGTTTATTTCAAACCCCCCCAAACGTTTTCCGCAGTGAAAGGATTTGACTCTGACATATTTATTTCTAACAGCACAGCAGGAACTATTGCTTCTCCTCCTCCTCCTCCTCTCTGGAAATAAAGTTTCAGATTTCTCATCAACTTGAACTCCCCGCTGTTTTCTAGATCTCTGAAGTGGTGCCACAGTGTCACAGTTTTCTGCTGGGGATTATATCTCGGATGCAAAACCAAGTCTAGGTCTGCATTTGAGACCGAACCAGAAAAGGCAGATGGCAATACATGCAGTAATTAACACTAAATGGGGGTAGAGATAAAGAGAAACAGAGGTAGACAGGCATAAAAAAATGACCAGTGAAATGCTGCTGATTCTCTCTGATCCCCAAAGTGTCAGCAGAGTGAAGCACTTCTGTTGAGGGATGGGGGAGCTAAATGCACTCTGTCATTAAATATGAATTAGATATTGTTTGAACGGAGACTACTTTGTCTGTGCGGGGAAAGAAGGAGCGCGTGAACGAGAAAGCGAGACAGACTGGGGCCGAGTTCAGTGTGTTCAGTCATCAATCACAATTGATCTGTCAAACAGACAGTTGGCACAAAAGAGGGAGAAAGAGCAGAGAAAGAGATGGAAGTCGTCATCACTGATCAGCAGACTGATGTCTGCACCAGACAAAGACGGAGAGAAACAGGGAAAAGAGAAAAGTGTAGACTAGTGACAGCTGTTTTTTCTGTACTTCTACTCCTGCCACGCTTTGGGTACAACATACACTCCCATCAGATACACTCATCCTGCTGCTAGTTATTGCAAATATCCAATCACATGGCAGCAATTCTATGCATGTAAGCACACAAATATGCTCAAGCTGAGCGTCAGAATGAGGAGGGGAAACATAATTTAAATGACATATGTCTTTATTTAATCTACTTTCATCTATTCGACCAACTGGGATTTTCTCTCACAGTCATTTTTAGGGTTTGAAAAAGAGAAAATATCCAGTGGGCGGGAGACCTCTGGATGAAAATGTCAGAGGAGAATGACCAGAGTGCTTTGAACTCATAACAAGGTAACAGTAACCACTTGTTACAACCAAGGTATGCAGAAGATCATCTCTGAACACACAGCATGTGAAGCTGCAGCAGCTGCAGCAGGCAGGAGTTCCTACCTGAATTCTGCTTTCAGTTAAATATTAATAAAACAAACACATCTCATGTCAGCTGGGTCCACACTATTCTCCTCTCATGCAAGCACACACCAGTGATGCAATTCACCTTAATACCATGGTTTCACATTATTCCAGTGTTAAACAGCTGCAGGTGCCAAGACATGCATCAATGTTGCAGAAAAAGGAAGAGATAAGCAGGCTGTTTAGGGAAAAAAAGATTCATTTTAACATTTCAGATTCCAAAATGTGCAAAAAGTTGATTTTCCAAATGTTTTATGAGGAAGGAAATGCATTGAGCACATTTATTAGATCTCAACAACACTGAATATAAGCATTTTTAACTTGAAAACTCCATAGTAGTTTTTGTTGTTCGTATCCTTCTGTAAAAGTTTCCTGTCCAGAAAATCCTTTCTAGGGATATTTGTTCTATAAGAGTGTGTTGGGCTTTTGGAAATTTTTCATTATGACATCATTTGAATTTTTAGTGTGCCCTCAGAATTCAAAAATTGATCCCCCCCCCCCCCCCCCCTTTTTTTTTTTTTTTTAAAATTCTCCAACCC
>VOQJ01012875.1:20453-30686 GCA_015052665.1 Apistogramma diplotaenia
GCTGTTTTTCCCTCAGTTTGTCACGTTGTGTTTGTGTTAAAAAAAAAAAGAGGGGGGGTTCACATGAAAATTTGTCCAAAAAAAAAAAAAAGAGAAAGAGAAATTCAAACTCTGGCTCCTTTCCAGCCTCTGCACACTTGGCCATTAGTCAGTGGAGGTGGTGAATGTCAAACTGGTAGTTTTCATAAAGTCAGACAGGTGTGGAAGGAGGGGGTTTCCTAAGCCATCTGACCATTCAGTGAGAGTTCACAGACACCTTCACGGTATAGGAGTAGCAGTTGTTATCCATATATATATATATATAGCTGTGTGCACTCTACATGATGAGCAATGAATGCTATTGGCTTTGTTGAGCTCTCAGGCCTGCCCCCACAGCCCCACGGTGAAGTAATCTGCAGTCGACATCACAGCCTCCATGTTCCCTAAATGTTTAGATCAACGTGAACACATCCAATCAGGCAGATTGCTGTGCAGCGAAACAGAGCTTCGGGGATGGTGGGGGTGGGGCTTGGAACTAAACCTTTGGTGAAATGCTGCGGAAAGCAGACTAAAAAACTGTTTTTATCAGGTTAAGGGATGATCTTAGGACCTCTTTTCAGGTCCCAAAACGTTCACCAAGAGTGCCCACTGTAACTGTTTGCTTTGTTTAGTGTGAGAGATGAGCTGCTGTCTGCAGGCAGAGAGGAAACGGTTCATCGCAGATATCCAGGTAAAAGTGTCAGACTCGTGTCAGGTGTCGGAGTTTGTCAGGCTGCTAATTTAGATGCTGAAGGCGTTAGTTTCTCAGCCCAGACTCTGAAGAGTCATATCCTGAGGCAGAGGATGCCAGAGGGTCACACTCATTGTCAGGAAGCGCTGCACTCTGACTAACTTCCCTCTTTACTGAACAGCAGGATGTAATTGCAGATAAGGGCTTTGCCTCTGAACATAAACCTTTAATAACCACCTATTATGGGCACTATTAAGTGGAAAAATTGGGTGTACATTTCTGTATGGTGCGGCTATTGCAGTGCATGCTCGTCGCCCGCTGTGAAGGCTTTGTTTCTCCCTAATTGTCAGTAAAATTCATCAGAATGGAGGCAGCCAGACTGAAAACCGAGGGCTTGTGTGCAGCTCAATTTAGTTGGTAATGTCTGATTCTTGGGGGTTTTCTACATTATTAATGAGCTCCCAGAAATACTCTGATGATTAAACTGATTTATGGAAGTGAAGGATTTCAAGCAAGTGTTGTGATAAAAAGGAAATCTGCAATGGCGATTAATCGGCATCTTTCCAACCCGTAAAGAGAAAAAAAAATCACCACTCTCACAAACAGCTGCCTGTAAAAGGCAAACCAGGATGATTTCAGAGCGCCGCTCTGCGTGCGTTCTACTCTTCTTTCACTGCCAAAGCGCACTTCGATGGCTATTTCACATCCAGAGGGCTGCAAATGGACAGCCTTCAGCTTACGCACAGTTCTGTCACGCTCATCTTACTTAGTCATTTCGTTCTGTTTGTATCCTGATGAATAGTTAAGTTTTCTCTCAGACATTTCTTGGGTTAGATTTTGCAGCTTTGCATGAAATGATCTGTAATCATTACAGAATTAAGACACCATAACAGACACCAGATGACTATTTCCACCCCATAATCTCTGGAGACGATGGAGTGATTATCGCATCCCGACACAGCCCACAGATTTCAGGATAAAATCGAGGTGACTTAACAGCGAACGTGTGGAAATATGGAACAGTGAAGTCACCAGACAGGCGTGCGCTTTGCATAGTGCCAGTTTCTAAGCCAACTCACAATAGGGCCACAGTGATAAAGGTAAAAAAAAAACGGATCACTGAACGCATGCGCAACTTGCTGTGCTTTTGGCAAAACCCTGCATGCGTTTGCCACTACAGGATTTCAGCACTTCTGGTGGTTTTTCATCATCAGAAGCGCAGCTGCAGAGCCATTTCTGTCCTGGTGCTGTTGAACAATCCCACCCCTTCGCCTCTCTTTAGATGTCAGCTTTTCCAACTTTGTAACCATAGATTTTGTAGTGCTGCACTGTCACCAGCTGCTTCTTTTTTTTTTAAATTTAGGAAATGCTCAAACAGTCATAGGCAGGGCATTGGCAATGTGTCGATGAAAAAGAAGAAAAGAAAAATTACTGACTGCTCCAGTGAAGAGACACAGCCCCCCCCACACACACACATGCACACATCTTGGCTAAAACATAAAGACAGAGTGCATTAGATTCCATTTATTCCTGAAAGACTGAATCTCCAACATAATGGAGCCTGCGACAGCTGCACTTAGCAGCAGGTTTGCTGCTGGTTTTAAAGCAAAAGCAGTGTTAAGTAGTGTTCCTATATTTGGCTTGATTTTCTGCCTTTTATTTCTAGTGCGTGTGTTTATGTGCGTGTGTCTTATTGCTGTTGATTGGCGGCTCATGGGTTCATGCCCGTTTACAAACCACATTTCTCCCATGATCATAACAATGTTTAAACAACAAATATAAAAAAAATTGACTGTTATTCTTCTGTTTTGTGTAGTTGTGAACATTATTGGTTTCATCATTTAACTACTAATTTACAGAGGAGAGAAAAAAAATCACTAATGGCATCAAATTTTCATGCTAACTGTTAGGATACTTTATTTACACCAAAACTTGGCTTGGAAAATTCCTGTTTTAAAGCAGCCAAAAAGACATACTTATAACACAATTGGGTAGAGCAGTTTAATTAACTGGAACATACCAAAAACAAAATGACATAATAAGGTAAAAATATTCAAAGGAGCTCAATTAAATTGAAAACAAAAAGCAAATTAGAAACTTTATTCAGCTGCTTCCATATTTGCAAGTGTGTGGTTTGACTTCCTTTCTGATACAACCCAACCAGGATCATTCAGCAGCACCATTGTGTCTCCTCTCGGCCCCGATCCGGGGATCTGTTGTGTGTGTGTGAGGTAAAAATGAATGTACAAGGGACCACAATTAACATCTAATGGAAATTCAGTAAATGCTACGTATAAAGCTAAATACAATGATATGATGAGAAATGCTTTATTTATCCTATATTTGGGAAATTCTGTTATTCAGAGCAGTTGTTATCTGGGAGATGCCTCTGTGCCAGACAGACATGTCCTGTTACACCCCCACTTGCCTTGCAGTGGCAGTAGGAGAGTCTCAGAGAGTTGCCAAGGCTTAATTGCCTGTTGTTTACACCTGACAAGATGTGAATAAAGACATGCCTGAGGATGGCATGAGGGAGATCCCACTTCTTCTCTTTGTTCTTCTTTATTTTTCTTAAGTCATTTAATATAAAACCAATGTTTCTACCAACTCTGCCAGTCCCCACTATGTGTTGTGGCTTTTGAGCTGGGTTGTAACAATTCTATCATAAGTATGAAATATTTCTTATACGTCTCCGTGTGGCAGTGAAGCTGGCTGGTGCTCAGCTGCCTGTCCAGTAGCGCAGAGGGTGGAAAACGGGTTGTTCAGTGACCTTCTCTCCATCAGCAGTACTGCCTCAGACATGCACTGCCACTTTCTCATGTAGTGAATAGTGAATACTGCACAGTTGAAGTATGACTATGACATAAAGCCAAATTTGCTTGGAGAAACATTAGAACGATGTGATCTTGCCTCCACTCCTTTCCAGCAGGCGGCGGTAGCGCGCCTTTAATCCCACAGGAGGAAGAAGCGAGTCAGCTGGTCGCTGCAGTAGAGGAGAAAGATGTCTCTGCAGATCTGGCGAAGGATGGAGGGTGTTTTTACCGTCGTTTTGGCCCTCTGCTCCCTGCTTACAGTTGGTAAGAAACACGCAATGATAGTCTGTCGTCTTTCACGTAGTCGTGTGTTCTCTTACACAAGCTCAGGCCTCTTGTGTGTGTCCTGACTAGCAGGTCGCTCTCCGAGCCCGGAACAGCGTTAGCGTCGTCATTTAATTCACTGTGATATTCCCGTGGCCGGATTCCTACGACCGTGTGGATGTAAACGGGGCTGAGAAGCGGAATCTGTCTGCGGATGCTGCGAGTAATTGTTCGGTTTTGGGCTATCAACAAACGGAGGATCATAGCGTTAGCTTGCTGCTAACACAATAGCTTATTAAAATCAGCTAGTGAGGATGTGGTTAATATTCGCAAGGAGAAAGCTGATATTGTCGAGGTCACGTAAGATTGAAAAAGGTAGTACATTTACGGCTTCCTGGAACCCGGTTACTGTTTTTTTTTCTCCTTTCTTTTTAACGGAAGCCCGGGCGGTCACGTGACAGGCTCTACGCTGCTGGTTCCCCTTTAAGATTCATGATCATCTGCTCTCTGTCACGAGTTTCTGCCTTCATCCACATGACGAAGGGCTATATTTACTGAGCAGGGTACACAGCAGTGACAAACTGTGAGGAGAGGCTTCATACTTCAGTCCTCCATCCTCTAGCTGCTGAGGGCTCACACTCAGTTATAAATGTACTCTCTGTGCTTTATTAGTGCTTAAGCAGTCACTATTAATCCGTTGTCTTCCCACATCTTCCCAACTTTTTAATGGAACACAGTAACCACTATCAGTAACTGCTGCTTCCTTATTCTTAAGAGATGTGCACAGATTTTTACACCGGATAAGCTTCCTGATGCAGGCTTTCCCATTTATCTGGGCTTGCCCCTCAAAGTGATTGCCCCTTTTTAAACTGTTGTATATGACAGGTGGAAGCTGCAGTCAGTTTTTTTTTGTGAAGTCACTTTTAAATAGTCTTTATTTATCAGGGTTAAAGGTGTCACTGACATCAAAAATTTCTTTTTCAAGAGAGATTTAGCCACAAAGGCAGCATTACAATAACTCTAACATAACCATCCTGTTATATTTGAAGTGGCCAAAAGTGACTGGTTCAAATATAATGTAAGCACAATAGCACAGAGTCATAACAATACTTGCAAATTCATGTCTTTATTTTAGAGATGCATATCCCTTAGTAATATCTAAGCAAAGATATTACACACAGAAACATTGGAAATCACCTTTTCACCCAAAACCATCACTAGGAGTTTCTCTTCCTCGTGTCAACTCGTGTAACTGGGGATCTTCCATGTGCTGGGCAAGTGTATTACCTTTGCTTTGCTTTGCTTTGATACATAACTAACAGTTCTAGAGAACCCAGATTTACTGCTACTGAAACACTGAAGCAGATATTTGATACTGAAAATGATGATAAAAATGGCCTGACTGATGGGCATGAGTTGGGTTTTCTTTTGTTTGCACAAATCCGATTAAAAATCATAATCGCATTAAAACATTTGGAGTATGTCACAGGTAAAAGAAGTGGTTAAAAAATGAAAGTATTGTGTGCAACCCCACTGGGTAATTTTATTCTTTGGCCTGAGGGTTAAACACTCAGTTCAGAATTTCACAATTTGTACATCCCTCCCTGGTGATGGCTAAAGTTCATGGTAGACGGTGAATATTTAAAGTAATGCTGTCTTCACTCAGCGTTCAGTATGTGGTGCAGAATCATGTCTTTATTCTGGGCTGAGGAGTAAAAGGGGTTTCCAGGCAGAATCACAGTTCAATGTAATGTCATTTTTTATATCGATCAGAGACAAAGTAATGCATATGGCATTCCTATCACGAAGTGCAGCATGTGCCATGTGTTTTTGTTCCTTTTGTGGGAATTTGTGGTTGCAAAATAGTGGACATTTTTTATAATACAAAATTGGGCTAATCAGTTGGCTAACGAAAGTGAAGTTTGGTGGCGCCTGGGCTCGAAAAGAAGCAGGTTTAAATGTTTATAGGTGGTGCAGTTGCCGAAAATCTTTTTTTTTAAATTTTTTTTTGTCTGATTTAAAAAAAAGAAAAAGATGAACATACCCTCTTCTTTTCCACTTGGATTTACACTCCTGTTGTTTTCCCCCCTCAGATGTCTATGCAGACAGCTTCACCGTGCTGCAGGCTCCAGAGTTTGTGTCCTTCCAGAAAGGGGATTGGCCTGTTTCTGGCGAGAGGATCCCTGACCTGGTGGCTTTAACTATGGGCTTCTCTGTTCAAGAGGTGATTCATTACTTCAGATTATGTCGACAGGTTCAGTAGGGATATAGAAGAAGGCTAAGCTCATAATTATGCCTGCTTAATCCCTACTATGCCTATTCAATTGCACAGGATCTGTCATGGCCAGGCCTTCGGGCTGGCCCGTTGTTCCAGCGGCCCCGGGCCAACGTTCTTGTGGTGGTGAGAGGAGTGGATAGCCTGGCTCTGCCTCAAAGTGTGACCTCATACCCCCTGGAGAATGTGAGTATGGCTGTTTTTGTACATCACCTCTTTATCTTGGTTTAAATAGAGGTGTGGACTAGTATGTGAGGGTGCTATCTTCTTTCCTGCAGCCCGTTCCCTTCACCCTGGATAGTGTTGCCGAGACTGTACACTCTTTGTTTGCTGAGGACACCCCTGTTGTGCTGCAGCTGGCCCCTAGTGAGGAGGTAATAAGTCTACTGACATACTTCTTGGACATCGCTCATGTGACGCTCTGTTATTTTGTTTAACCCGTCTTTGAATTCTCTCAGCGGCTCTATATGCTCGGCAAGGCCAATGCTGTGTTTGAGGACTTGCCGGTCACGTTGCAGCAGATCCGTGCCCGTCTCTCCCAGGATGGCTCTGTGCTGTCTTCTCTGCTCCTCAACTCCCTCAGCAGAAATGCAGAGGTGAGTCTTTACCCATATTTTGTTACCTGCCTTTTTATATGTGATGAAGATTTAGACCTATATTTACTTTTACTCTTGTTTCTTAGGCTGATTTGCTCTTCCTGTCTGAAGTCCAAGTGCTGCATGATATCACAGCTCTGGTAAGCTGTTCGTCTGGCCTGAAACTGTTCTTTCCTCTAGGAAAAAAAAAGTTGTTTGACTCAGATATCTTCTTTCCCTCCTGTAGCTGCAAAGACACAGACATTTGGCTAAGGACCACTCCCCTGATCTGTACTCGTTGGAGCTGTCTGGCTTGGAGGAGCTGAACCGGGTTTATGGTCCAGACTCCCCTCAGTACCGTGAAGCCAAGGCCCTTCTCGCTTCTGTCCTTCAGAAGGTAAGGAGCAGATCTGATGAATCGACACACCTCTTCAGCCAATAATTTAACCAGATTTTAACCATGTGTTTTTAATTTCAGTTTGGACAGGATGTGTATGGTCTCTATGGCAACAGCTCTGTGGTGGAGGTGGTTACAGTGAAGGCCTTTGAAGCTCCTTTGACCAGGAAGTCCCGTTCAATTCTGGAATCGAGACAGATCGTAAGTCTGAGTCAACGCACGGTTTGCTTTCTAATTTTCTGTTTAGTGCCAACAAAAAGACGATAACGATTCACTCGATAATCATTTAAACTTGTATGTTTGGCAGAGAGGTGCAATCACAGGGCTGTGCACAAACACTAGATTTTTAAACTTGTTACCCGCATTAAACTTTTTTCAGAGTAACCCGGGCAGCCCTTACAACCTGGCCTACAAGTACAACTTCCAGTATGCCGTGGTCTTCAACATCGTGCTGTGGCTCATGATCGCGCTGGCCCTCGCTGTCATCGCCATCGCTTACAACCTGTGGAACATGGACCCGGGCTACGACAGCATCATCTACAGGATGACCAATCAGAAGATCAGGATGGACTAAGCCCCGCCTGTCGACTCTCCTGCTGTCCCCTAGGAGCTCCGTAGTGAATGTTTGTGTTTCGTGTGTTGTTTAGTGAAGAAAACAAACCAAACTGTGACAGTCTGATGGGAGGAAGAGCGTAATACCAGATCACTTCTTTGTTTACAATTCTGGCATGAAAACGTGCAAAATTATTAGCGTTTCGTTAGCGGCTCGGAAGTTTATCTACAGCGCTATCATTCTTCACGTCTTCAGTGAACAAACTGAGGCTTCCTCTCTACAAACTCACAGCATTCCTTATAAATTTACCTCTTCACTAGCTGCGTCTCCTTTGTTTTCCTTGGTGATTGTAAAATGAATGAATGAGAATTCTCTATATTCTCTGTAAAGTTGTTGTGCTTTTCTCTGTGTGGGAAACTGTTAAGTTAAATGAAATTTTATGTGTATATATTGCGTATAGAAATGCAACTGTATGAGAAACTGCTGTGCTCTTGTAAAAAGATATCAGATAGTCTTCAGCGTGCTTCTGTTCCCGATTCCAGTTATGTGTTGGAAGACATAAATACTTGATCTAAATGTTGGGTGTTAGGACTGGATAAGAATAAAGTTCTGTAAATTGCAACACACAAATGATAATAAATTATTAAATGGTTCACCCTGATTTGTATTCACTTTGCCATAATGCACCTGTGGTAATTTTAAAGCTTGTTTAAAGCTGTGTCTACTCCACAATGATTAAACTCATATATCTGTTTATGTTGCTCGTATGCTCTTGCTTCCACCTGGTTCAGAATTCAGCAGACAGCATCACAAAACTTCTGTCCATGCTTCTCTCCACTGGCTTCCTGCACATTTTAAGTTTAGGATTATCATAGTCACGTTTAAAGTGTGTCTTGATCTGCCCCCAGGCTACATAGAATTACTGATTCCATATGAACTTGCTCACAGCCTTACATCCCGAGTGGGAGTCCTGGCTGTTCCAAAACTGAGATTTAAACCTGAAGTTGACCTAACTTTTACCATCATTTGGAATAATCTACTTAACTAGGTCACATAGGCAGAATCAGTGACTCCCCTTAAATCACTTCTTAAAAGTCACATATGTGTGATGTCAGCAGTGTGATTCATTTATATTTATATTCTTTTTGCTGCATATGCGTGGCTTCAATACCTGCCTACCCCTTGGGTTTTCCGAATTTACACTTCTCTCAAAGCACTTTGTCAACTTTATTTTGAACTGTGTTACATAAATAAATATTGTTTTATTAACATGCAATTTAAAGGAAATGCATATTAAACAGGTCGACAAGATGTTCTCTGACTGTTACTTTCACCTTAAACCTGAAGGAGCATTATTATGTCATCACGTCACAGGTATTGCTCATCAATGAAAATATTCTTCATCACATGTTCACTTTACGCAACAGCTCAGCCAATCAGAATGCAGGTTTTCTTTAAGCCCCGCCTCTAGCATTATCAGCGATATGTAATAGGTTGTGCGCTTTTGTAACGTTCGCGTATTAATATTAGAGAACGCGGAACCCTGTGTGTACGTGTGTCTGTTAGGGACAAAGGGACACAAAAACAATGGTGTGACTGCTAATAAAAGGTAAGACATTTTTCTGAAATCCTTCTTTGTGTATTGAAACGTTGCGCGGCCTCGCCCGTGGTGTTTATATCTATCTATCTATCTATCTATCTATCTATCTATCTATCTATCTATCTATCTATCTATCTATCTATCTATCTATCTATCTATCTATCTATCTATCTATCTATCTATCTATCATCTAGATTAAGATACCCAAGATTGTGCAGTGTAGTTTAAAGAGACTAATTTCAATCATGCACAACATTAAAGTTATACTTTGAGATATGAAAATCCGCATCTATGTAATTAGACACAACACGTTTATGCGGAAAAACATTTTGTTAGAAGAAGCCTTTTAAAGGCTTTTCCGGTGTACTATTGTACTCATAATGTTGCATGTTGTTGTATTTTTGTTTCACATATGCAGCCAGCATCTATGTGGTCAGAAGGATCCGGGCTTCCATCGCTGAAGGAGAGCGACTGGAGAAGCCCATCCTAACACCATGTAGTGCTGCTGGTAAGACAATAACCGACCAATGCAAAGCAACTGCAAGCATGAAAATAATTAAAAATGATTAAAGTATTTGTTTTTCTTTTGCAGAACGTTCTGCTTTTTAGTCTTTAAAGAAAATGAGACTTTTGTCAAATGTCATCTAAACTGTGCTTCTGGTTATTGTTTTTCATTATAACGAATCATTATTTTTGCCATACACTTGATTGAAGTATTAAACACAGAGTGTGTGCATAGATTTACGGAGGAGCATTACGCTGTAAATATCACTGACTCCCACATGTCTCTCGTCTCATCTTAGCTGAGAGGAGAGCGGGGCAGGAGTTGAGAGGAAAAACCCCAACTGCTGCACTGAGCTCAGGATCGGACGAAGCTGTCTTAGAAGCAGAAGGACCGGGAACATCTTCAAAGACAGTCATGCAGAAATGTGGCTCCTGACGTTAAAGATTACGCTGGACACTGGGAATGTGGACAAGTCAACGAAAATTTTTTATGACACACACACACATAAATATATATATATATATATATATATATATATATAT
>VOQJ01012880.1:0-11911 GCA_015052665.1 Apistogramma diplotaenia
TGATGTGCATCATCTGGCTTCACGGGTATATAAAGCTGTGTGTCATCTGCATAACAATGAAAACTGATGCAATGTTTTCTAATAATACTGCCTAAGGGAAGCATGTATAGTGTAAATAAAATTGGTCCTAGCACAGAACCTTGTGGAACTCCATAATTAACCTTAGTGTGTGAAGAAGACTCCCTATTTACATGAACAAATTGGAGTCTGTTAGATAAATATGATTCAAACCACTGCAGAGCTGTGCCTTTAATACCTATAGCATGCTCTAATCTCTGTAATAAAATGTGATGGTCAACAGTATCAAAGGCTGCACTGAGGTCCAACAGGACAAGCACAGAGATGAGGCCACGAGAAGATTATTTGTAACCTTCACTAATGCTGTTTCTGTACTGTGATGAATTCTGAAACCTGACTGAAACTCTTCAAATAAATTATTCCTCTGCAGATGATCAGTCAGCTGTTTTACAACGACTCTTTCAAGGATCTTTGAGAGAAAAGGAATGTTGGAGATTGGCCTGTAATTAGCTTTCTATGTCATATGTCAGAAGACATGGGGTGGGGTGGGGGTTTACCTGCTGCAACCAAGTCTCTGTAGGACAAAATTAATCAATATGTTGATCAATTATTAAATCATTTACTTAGACTTAGAAGACCTCATGTTTAATCGTCCTCATTTAATTCTTTGACTCTTTGGTGCAGTTGAGGATGCTCTCTTATTCTTTCTTTGTGAATTTTATGCTTGAATTATTTTTGTTGGTTTTTGCATTTTTTTGGTGGTCTGGGAGCAAATACTACGTCTGTCTCTATGGAGATGGAGATTTGGGAGGAAGACAGGAGCAGAGAAGCTGCAGAGAGGCATGCATCTGTGTTTCCAGGTCTTAACCCTGGATAGTCATGTTTCAGGGGCTCTAATAAATTTGGCCAGATTTCTATAAATAAGAGCTGCTCCATCCAAAGTTGGGTGGGTGCCATCTCTCCTAACTAGGTCAGGTGCAGGAGGTGAGATGACGTTTTACTATACTCACAAGGGTAGTTGGCTGGAGGTCATGAGGTAGTGCAGGTTATCTACTAATCTGAAGCTTGGTGGTTTGATTCATGGCTGCTCCAGCTTTCTGATGCTTCCATTGGAGTGTGAATGTTCGATAGAAAGCACTTAGGTGTACTTTGAAGTGCATGTGTGAATGAGGCATGATGTATAAAACAGTTCGAGTGCTTAAATTAGAGCTTGGAGGGCAAAATCCTGCCACAAGGCCAAGCTGGGATTTTTTTTACATGATGCCAAGGGTTTATTGAATCTCTGCTAGGTGCTCTGGAAAAGGACCAGATGCCAGGAACTAGAAGACTGCAAGATGATGCTTTTGCACTGAGAGGAGAGATTTCTATTTCTTCTGCCACACACTTGTTTTTCTGCCTCTGTTTCAACCATGTTGGAAAGAAGGTGGATGGAGAATATCATACGATGCTACAGTATAAGGCCAGATGGGAAAAAAATGAAACAAAAAAATACACTTCAATTGTTTTAAGTTTTTGTGTCACATTTTGAATCTTTAGTAAACACTAAGCGTAGTATTTTTAACACTAAAAAAAGAGGGTTTGCACTAGCATGCCTGTTTACATGGTCAAACATCATCTACATATAACCACTCTTCTGTCATGGTCTCTCTTATCCAGACATCTCAAGAATTTCTTGCTCAGCTGATGTCCAAACTTGGGGGCAAAAATCCAGAAGAAACTGGTGGTTTCCAGGAGGCTCCACTGGCCTATGATGCTGTGTGGGCTCTAGCCCTGGCCCTCAACAAAACCGTGGGACCCCTTAGGGCCAAGGGTCATCGTCTTGAAGAGTTTAACTACAACAACCGAGATATCACATCTGAGATCTACCGTGCAATGAACACCAGCTCGTTTGAAGGAGTTTCAGTAAGTTCAAAACCCGGTGCAGGAATGAGAGAAAACGTTCAGGTACTGCCTTGGGCTGTGCAATTAATCGAATTTTGATTTTGGCTCCAAACAGTATAATCTAGAAAAATATGTTGTTATTAAAATGATTTTGTCACATTACGCTCTGCAAGTATACTCTTAGCCCTGATTTATGCTCCAGCACTGAAACAAAAAAAAAAAGAAAAAGAAAACAACCCAGGAGGGAAAAAGTCCAGGCATTTTATTTGTTTCTGTCAGCAGTGTCATATATAAAACACCAGGACATGACTGCAAGGTAATTAACACAGATTTACTGCACGGTGGGATCTGCAACACAACCAATCTGTTCAACCAGCTGAAATTCAAACTCTGCAGCCCCAGTATAACCAGCATAACCAGTATAACTGGTATAACCGGTATTGAATAATTCTGATTTAGCACAGAATTAGGACCAAACTGTAGGGGCACGTCTCTGCCAAAATCAAATAATACCCGTTGTTTTCCTACCAATATTTACTCAGCAGGTGTAATTAGCACCTCATTGGACCCTGATTTGTCAATGGGCCCTGGAAACCAATTTGACTCACTTCCCCACCAGTGTTAATACCAAACCGTTATAAGCACAGGATCTGTCAGTAGTTTAGTGGCTGTTGGGGCAGCAACTAATATGTGAGCAAATTTATTTGGTCTAAATAACTTGGTCCTTTTTTTCCCTAATATTATTAGTCATGATAACTGGTATTACTTTTCTATTTATTTATCTATTTACTATATGTGTTTCATTTCTAATGTATTTCATTAAATTGCAGTTTAATTATTGTGCAATAAATGCAATTTGTTTACAAAGTCAAAGCATAATCGTGTAAAATAATCGTGATTCCAATATTGACCAAAAATAATCACGATTATGATTTTTTCCATAATCGAGCAGCTCTAGTACTGGCTGACAGTATGAGAAACACATGGGTGTGAAAGATGCAGGCAGATACTACAACATTATCATTTTTCTGCTTCTTTCAGGGTCATGTTGTGTTTGATGCTCAAGGATCTCGGATGGCCTGGACTTTAATTGAACAGCTTCAAGGTATGCTGCAGCAAACATGCTTTAAAATGTAATTAATTTTAATAGGGTATTAGATGTGGTCTGCAGTGATCTTGTCCTTTATTGTGTACTCGTGTAAAGATATTCATGCATGCGGTGCTTAGTCCATTGACCATGTCATGTACTGTACTGTGAGGAAGGACATTTCTTTTTCTATATAGAAAAGCTTTGAAACATATAATGCAGTCTGCACTACTAGTAAAGTCAATTGATCCTCATTGCCATTAATGGTAAATGGACTGGTTCTTATATAGCACTCTTACACTCTATTTTGAACACTCAAAGTACTTTTTACATGTCACATTCAGCAATTCACACACATCCATACAGGTGTGTATTTCTATGCCTAAAGTCTTTCTATCTAACATTCACACTTCAGCGGCTGCACTGGAGACCAATTTATGGTTCAGTATCTTGCCCAAGGATACTTTGGCATGGATACGAGAGCAGCCAAAGTTTGAACCACCGACTTTCCAATTAGTAGATGACCTGCTCTACTTCCTGAGCCACAGCCATTAGTAAACTTTAGTGTATTTTTTTTAAATGTGCAGTGCAAATTAATGATTTTCAAGGATCTCTGAAGCAAAAATAAATCTGCTTTGTCTAAACATGTGTCATTAAGAAGCATATTTTGCTCATAAATTAAAGGCATTGTATTATTAAATGCTCTATATTTGAGCCTCCTTTATGGGCTGCAAACTTCAGAAGTTCAAGCTCCCCCATCCCCTTACCTGCCAGATTACTGCTCTCTTTATTCCCCTGGCAGTTTACATGAAGGAAGTTTATTTTTTTCTAATAAATAATTTATTCAGTAGAAAAACATTTGATAATATGGACTCACTATGGATGTATTTTACATTGGGTCTCAGAACCAAACTCAGCTGGTCAGGTATCTGCCAGATGGGAGTGAGACAGGAGTAAAGACACACTGTGGAAGAGATGCAGAGATTAATAAAAACGAATGATTATATGCGGAGTGGTGTATAAATACATAGAATGAAAAGAGGTCAGTGCAGCAGCCTAGGCCTATTTCAGCATAAATAAGGGAGGGTTCAGGGTCACCTGATCACACCAATATGGGAGAAATATGCTCTCTCTTTCTAGTCCCCGTCAGGACTCTAAACACATCATTTTGGATCTGCTGAAGACTTTTCAGGGCGTTTTTAAGGCCGTCAGTTTGAATTTGTCATTTTCAGAGAGCTTTTAGCAATAACCTGATAATATAATTATATAGCCTATAATTAGCTAACACAGCTGGGCCAAGTGATGGCCTGTGGGATGTAGCCAGTTAATAAAGATAGATTGATCATCTTTAAGATTGAAGAAATAATTAATGGTAGGACGTCTTTGAGAATTCTTGCAGGAATCGTGCCTAATAAAGCCTTTTACAGCTGACGTCATCATTGTTTACAAACAGTAAAAAGGTCTGTTGACACATTGATGGATTGGAGGAAGTAAATGACCTCAGAAAGATCAATCTGAGAGAAAGACTAAATATCAGTAGTACTGAAAGTTGCTGTACATAATGATACATCTGTGAGGTGGCTAGAAATGTTTTTTTCTCTAATGGTTACAAATGTTTTTGTGATGAAATTCAGGAAATCATTAGTTAATAGTAAAGGAATACTCAACCCAACTCAGCTCTGACCCAGTGATTCAAAGCAACCTGGGGTTGTTCTTGTTTTCTTCAGTCAGTGATGAATAGTACGATGTCCTAGTTTCATGGAGGGCTTTTTTATAGCGCAACAAACTCTGAAGATCTTCTAAATTAGCGAGACACCGTTTCCTCTCCAGGTTACAGGTTATCTGCTTTAAGCTGTGTGTTTGAGGGTTATTCGAGGGAGTCAGGCACTGATGTGATGCTCTCTTGTTCTGTTGAGCCACAGTATCCAGAGTCATACCAAGTAAGAATGTTAAAGTACTGATGATAATCGAGCTCTCTGGGAGCAGAGTTTAGGTAGATGCACTGGAGTGTGTTGGCACATGGCAATTAAAATAAGAGTGGAGGAATAATATCCTCCTGCACAATAAACAGTACTCACACACTGAGCTACTGCATCACTGTTTATTTCAAAGAATGGACCGAGGTGGCTGAGTACACGTGACAGCGTCCTGCTAATGTTTCCCGCTGTAGTGACGAGGCTCTGGAATGCTGGCAGCTTTGAGCTTGTGTCTCCCATGAAGTCTGTGCTTTCTGTTCCTCTGACAGTGAGATTTGTGCCTCTTGAAGGCTCTCTGCGCTTGTGTTTGACTGATCAAAAATTAGGTCTGAGCTGCGATTTGGAACTGTAGTGACCCTGAGCATATATATAAGATGATATCATGTATAATCTCTCTTTCTGTGTGTGTGTTTTATTGTGCCAGGAGTATTAATTCATTTGCCTTCACATGTATATGAGTTTGAGTGACATTCCCTTCTTAATCCATGGGGTTTAATATGATGTCGGCCCACCCTTTGCACCTGTAACAGCTTCAATTCTTCTGGGAAGACTTTCGACAAGGTTTAGGAGTGTTTATGGAGATTTTTTGACCATTCTTCCGGACCACGTTTATGAGGTCAGACACCGATGTTGGATGGAAGGCCACTCTAAAAATCTAAAAAGTCTCCACTCTAATCTCTCCCAAAGGTGTTTCACTGGGTTAAGGTCAGGACTCTTTGCAGGCCAGTCAAGTTCTTCCACATACTCATATCTTGCATCATACAGTATATTAAAGAGCTCTTTAGTATCATACTATTGCAGCAGAGAACTTTGCTCATAACGAGCTCTTTAAGATATGATGGCACCTCATCATGCAGGAGTCTGTATGTAAGAAGGATTTTAACCCTTTAACACCGATGAAAACACAGGTTTGAAAAAGGGTGGTGTTTTTCCATGCCTCCACCATCCTCTACACCATGTGTGTGTATGAGGAGGATCAGAGGAGTGGATTTGCAAGCTTCCTGCAACAGCGGATTGCATTTTGTGAAAGGAATCCGATATGAGTTGGTTCCTTGGATCCAGCTCAAACTTTGGATTCAGGAGGCAGACACCCTCTCTATTTTTAAGATTAGACTTAACACTTTCCTTTTTTGATCATGATTATAGTTAGGATGGATCAGGTGATCCTGGAGCCTGTAGTTGTTGTACCTCTTTCCTGACCTCCTCCATACATACTGACAATTTGAACCAGAATTTTCAAATTTGGATTTGCCATTAAATAAGACCAGGTGCCGCTGATTTTCAGTCCAGTTTTTGTATAATTTGGCATACCTCAGTCTTTTCTTCCTGCTTCCCAGCCTTTAGACTGGCTTCTTGACAGCCACCCTTCCACTGAAATAAAAACATATTGTATGTTTTTAGGACAGGCTGCAAGTAACAAAGTGCCAAATCAAAAAACCCAAGCAACCATAACAACAGTCCTTGGGGTCTGCCTGGCCAAGGAGCAATACAGGGAGAACAGAACAGTTCAGTAGACCAACAAGACCATGGGACAAGGTCTGGGTCTGGGGGTTGCAGCCCTCTGCAGAGACAAAGTGGTCACTGGGGCTTGGCTGGGGGCTGGCGTTGGCAGTGGTTTTCATGGGCCCCCCCTGGAGGCTTAGAGTCAGGCAGCCTGAGAACCATGGGCTTAGGTTCAGGTGGAGTGGGGACCTTGGACTCAGGACCCTTGGTTGGCTGTAGCTGCTCTGATACTGGATACTTGGAACCATCTGGGTTCAGACACTCTGGCTCAGGCGGAGCAGGATCCATCATAAGTCTCTGATCCAGCCATGTCTTAAACAGGATCCAGAGACCTGGCGTAAGGAGACATGGACAAAACAATAGTCCTTGGCTGGGGCCCAGTTCCATTTGCATAAGTTAGGGATGTACCAGGCTCTCAACTGATTCTGCTGGCAGAGGACATGCAGGTTGGTTCGGGACTCTGATGATTCTGCCGACGCAGATGATTCTGATGCGGCGGCTGATGACTCTAAAGATGCAGTGGCTAACGACTCTGAAGACAAAGCAGATGATTCGGGTGACTGAAGCTGCTTAGCTGGCTCTGGTAGTTCAGGATGCACGGGTTGTGGCTTTCTAAGGTGCACAGCCATCTCTTCCAATGATTGGAGCTGTTTTGCACTCTTTGGCCCACTTCTGTTTCCAGAGGCAAAAGTGGTGGCTGGGACCTGGCCGCCCTCACCCCTGCACCAAGCAGGGATGGACTGAAGCAAGCTGAGCTCTTGCTACCCACCTGAGGAACAGGTTTGACCATTTCTGGGGAAGCATGCACAGGTGCATGTCACCTGAAGAAGCAATAGTCTCTATATTTGCAGTTTTACAGTGTGTCAGCTGGGCAATGCAAAACAGTCTCTGGCTGGGCAAACTCAGCAAAACAAGTCAATCTGGACTGCAGCAGGCTAAAGTAAAACATGGTTTCTCATTCTTCTTCAAGCATGACCACAGTCATAAGTGAAGACAATGGCTGTTAGTAAATACATTAAAGATCACTTGCATATAATACCTCAGTTTGAGATGATTAAGGCATTAATCTGTTATTCAGGCTTAAGTTTTAAGAAAATTCAGTTAAAAAGAAACATTTTTGACATCTGCCATCACTATTATACTGTAATTAGCATCAATCACAATCAGAGTGTAACAGAGTTGAAACAAAATGAGGATGCTGAGACTAATATATAATATATTTAAACATCAAAACTGTGTTTTATATAACATGTTACATAATATAATCATATTCCCATAAAATGACAGTTTCCAGTGGTTTTAGTCTAGATTTCACAAAAACCGATGTCCACCCACTGTACAGCTCCAAACAAACCATCACATGACAGCAGTATTGTTTTGGACCAACGCGGTCCTTCGTCAGACTTGACGCGCGTTGGTCCGATACGCTACTGCTGTCATCTGAAGGTTTGTTTGGAGCTGTACAGTGGGCGGACATCTTTTTTTGCTTTATTGCTTTATTTGTTTCTGCAACCCCTTCATAAGTTTGGATGTGTGTGATTTCCATATTTTTTTAGTATAGATTTCAACATTTTTCAAGCTCCTTTCTTCTCAAAAATTGTCTATAAAATATTCAACCAAAAGAAAAAGCAACAATAATTTACAGGGCTTGTAACTGATGCACTTCATGCAGCCATACATTTCAGGGCAAAATCCCCAAAGGGAAGGTTTAACAGAAGCCATGGTTATTTAAACAACAGGTTTCTGCTTGATTTGTTGAGGTGGCTCATGTGAGTGTTGAGGAGTTGGGGTGCTGAGGCAGCGAGAAAAATGGTTCCCTTTTTCCTCTGGTGCCAATAGTCTTCTGTTCACAAATCACATCGGGGTCACCATCTGTTAAGGTGTTTATTGTGAAGGAAGAGGCTTAAATAACTTTAGTTCTGTGTTGAAACATTGAAGATATGCATGTCCATGGAGCCCCTCAGTTCAGAAAATTACAGTTTGCAAGCAGTTAACTGTAACCAGCTTCCCCTTAACACTTTATATCACAGCTAAATGCAACCCTATTGATTCAACAGATGGGAAGGGGCCGTGGTTTAGACTTGGCCTTCCCTTGTTGGTGCACAGGTTGGTCCCAGCCTCTTGGCACGAGCTTCTTCCAATTAGCGGTGAGAGCGACCTGAAAGAGGAAACGCCTGCCTGCGTTTCCCTAGCATGACATGCTTGCTTTATCCTGCCTAGTAACAGGATGTGGTGACAGCAGGTCACCATCCTTTGCTCAAGATAAGCATGTTTTGGTAAAATGGTCAAGGATGCACATAAGAAAAAAATTTCTGAGACGGGCAAGGACCATCCTTTATCTGTCTGCTCTCTATTTTTCTGTTTAAAATTATATTTATTTATTTATTCTCTTATTCCTATTGCCTATAGTTTACCCTTAGCGTCATCATTATCGTCATAAAGCATTTTACTAACAAAATAACCCAACACTGCTAGCTCAGAAACAAAAACATCAAATGCCATTTTCGGCTGACTCAGAAACAGAGCATGAAATGTTAGCTGAGTCAGAAACACCAGATATTAAGCCATTCTTAGTTGACACCTCAGAAACACATACCTGAGTCTTTAAATTGAGAGAGCCAAGAACAGAAATCATTTCTTGTAGTTACATGCAGGGGAAAATGTCAGTCTCACTCACATTTCAGTGTCAGCTAATGTTGGCTGGGAAGAAGTCTCCCACTGCCGTGTGGAGTGGTGATGTGCTGGGAGGTGCCATTAAGGTGGAACTCCTGGTGGGTGTGGAGAAAGTGTTTCCCAAAACCAGGGGGCTGACTCCGGGGGGGTGGGACTGCAGACTAGCGGGGAGTAATCTCTCCTCTGTTGCTGAGAGCCTCACTAGGGTGGGAAGTGGACATTGGTGGGTATTGGTTGAAGAGAAGGGTTTGACAGCAGAGAGTTAGACGAGCAGTGTGCGGTTGGTGGATGGTAGAACCCAGCCACTCTAATCTCCGGCTCTAATCTCTTGGGAGGAGGAAATGCCGACCATTGAGCCAAGCAGCTGCTGGGGCGAGGCTTGGGGAGCAGTGTTTACCAGCCCGGACCTGACTGGGCCATGTGCATACCCCGACTCATGAACAGCCTGCGTCCACCCACGCAGGTCAGAGTTTATGGGGTCTGGCTGTACAGTAAGATACTCCTAAGACAATCCAGCATAAAGTAGCAGAATAAAAGATGCTTACACCATATTGAGAGGCATTACCAAGTGGGTGGGATAGTCTAAAGTAACATCTGTGCCACATATGGATTACAAGTCCCAATGGGACATTGCTCTACAAGTGAGAACAACAGGGCTTAGAGCCCATGGGTCTTCAAGTTTCAGGCAGACAAGCAGCTGCAGGCTCTCCAACCACACAGAGTGGTGGACAGGGAGCACAATACTGCAGCTGAGCTGTTGCAGCAGTCCCAGCTGATAGTAAGCTGGGCATCATAGTGTTTAACACAACAGCCTCACAACAGGAAGGTTGCTGGTTTAAACCCTGGGCCATTTCTGTGGGGCATTTGTGGAATATGTTCTTTCTGCTTGTTTGGGTTTCCTTTGGGTACTGTGGATCAAATTCCAATCATTTTCAGATTCAAGAATGACAAATCAGTACTAGCAAAGTTAACTTTTGAAGAATGTTCAACTAATTTCTACTAGTGTTTTGGATTCAGGTCTGGGTTCTCATATTTCGTTTCATTTGGACTGACCACAGTCAGGAACAGTGCCGGAGGACAGTTTTTCCCACTTTCTGGTCTGTGTGTAATGTTTTCTGTTTGTGTGTTTTTAATTAATAGACTCAATCTATTAGTAGTTTGACTATTGCAAAGGGAGCATTGTGTGAAGTGCTAACTGTTTAATAATCTTCAGTGAAAGGTCAAAGGAGGAACAAAGAAGTCGTGCTCTTCTTTTTTGATGAAACTCTTCTAAAATTTCATTAACTGATGTATATCTTAGAAAATTATAGCAGACTAAAGGATATAACATTGGCCAAGTTGTCAAAAGTGATCAGCACAATATTTTTGCTCATTTTACAGATTAGCAGATCTAATCGCTGATATAGTCAGTGTTTCCCAAGATGTCGTCAGTCAGAGTTAAAAAGGAACACTGGAAAACTTACAGCAGCACTCAAAAGTAAAAGACACACCTTCAAAAGTCTTCTTTAATTTTTAATATGTTATGTGATAAGCAAAAACAGCCTTATGAGCTTATCACTGGGAGCTTTTCCAGCTCTTTGAAGGAGTTAACATACTGCTGTCTTTGATTGTGCCCTGCTGTGGACATTGGGTCATGTGATTACCTCCATTAATAGACCTTACAGAGACCGAAGGTGCCTTTTGGTGCATTGTCTCATGAACAGCCAGCAGGATTATATGGAGTGTTGCAGCAGAGTGCTCTGGTGTCCATGCTGGTTCTTGTGTGCCTGAATAAAATACTCATTAGATATATATTTTTTTAAAACTCATTTTAATATCCAATGTTTTTGTTTCTTAATAGGAAACTGATGGTGGTACATAGATGTGTTGAAAGGGCAAGGACATCTTTTATAGCGGCAGGTTTTGTCTCTTCATGAACCATCAGAGTTGTTAGCACAGTGGTGAAGATTTTTGTCTGTATTACAACTGGGTGATGAAAGTCACAAATATACTTTAAATTAGCTGCCTCAGCATTTTGTAATAGAGCATGGGTGTTAGGATTATTGTGGGTTATTTTTTTCTGGGGTTTTTTTTTGGCACTGTAAGACTTCACACTGGTACGACACCACAGTGGTTTGGAAATTCCCTGAATTTTCCTTGAATGCTCGCCAGCATTTTGGCCAAAGTTAGAGGAAAAAGAACAATAATTATTCCTTTGTTCGTTCATTTTTGCACTGACCACCTGCAGTTTTCTGATCTTTGCTGGTCTTCAAGCTGACGGTCCATCTGCTATGTGACTTTGTTTGATTAAATCTTGAAAGATTTTTTCCTGTTTTTTTTCTCTTTATTGTTTTTCGCTTGTCGTGACATTGTCTGTAGCAAGGTACTCTTAAAGCAACATTGAGAGATTGTTCATTTTCCCTCTTTTCTTTAATAGAATATTGCAATTCCTATAATTGTAAATGAAAAGATTTGCATGCTTAGAGCACAGTATAATTAACATTCCAATCACCTGAGATTATAATCCACCAACTCCCTATTTACCTGCAACAGCAATTTTAAGAATATTAAAACTGGCATTATTAAATAATTATATTCCATCATAGCTGATGATTAAAATATCACAAGCCATGTGTGGCCCCTGAGCCATGCAGTGAGTAGCACTGCGCAGAAGCCTGTTAGCTGATATTAACAATTATACATAAGGATTATGTGACAACTACAACTGGAGTCCAGTGGGTGATCGCTTGTGTTATTACAGCAAACCATAACACAAACGATCACCCACTGGACT
>VOQJ01012881.1:0-12727 GCA_015052665.1 Apistogramma diplotaenia
ACACACACACACACACACACACACACACACACACACACACACACACACACACACACACACACACACACACACACACACATACATGTGTATACAAACACACACATGGCAGGACATATGACTGTCAACAGTAACAGATGTCCCGACAGTCTGCAAGTCTGGAGGCATGATTGTGGTTGTTATCCTGCAGGGCTTTGACACATGATGTATCAGCATACATTACACAAATGCCACACTAATGCTGCTCCGTGTGCTCCCTGCTCTTATAGACAACTAAAAACGAGCCACATTTGTTTCATTTTTGCTTCCTCCGAGGTCTCAGACAGGGGGACGGTTTGTTTGATTCCACCTGTCTGGCCTGTTTTTTTTGTTTTTTCTTTCGTTGTGCTACAAGTTAGCATGTCAATAAAGATTTTTTCTTCAACCTTTGATTAGCTTACGATCATTTTATGGGACATGCTGTCTGCCATAGTGCTCGCTCATAAAGACAATCGCACATTTGGATCATTACGTCGGGCTGCTGTTGTTTGGGGAGATTTAGCACAACAAATGTGACGAATAACAAGCGTGATGCTTGAAAGTGTGAGAGAGTGAACCGCTCATCATTTAGTTGTTTTCTGGTAAACGAGAATAGAAAAAGACTCTTAAAAATCTTAAATTTTACCATTTGTTATGTTCTGTTTTTGCAAAGATAGTCACAGTATTTGTATGTAACGGTAACAACACATTACAGGTATATTTTAGAAGATGTGATGTTGAATATTGTGTACAATTTAGTGTATAAGCATTGTGACAGTTTATTAGCAATTTAAGAGCACTACTTTTGGGGGGAAAAAATCAAGATTATTTGATTAGTATTTATTCTGACTGCTAGTAAAACAATTGTGCTGTAGTTGTACTGCATATAAAAGTCTTGAGCCACCCTTCATTTTCTGTATTTTGCTAAGAAAATGACAAATTTGCAGATGATCCCAGACTACTTCAGTAATGTTGCTTTGACAGTGTGTTTGGGATCATAGTCTTGCTGAACAATTAACCTCTTGGCCAATCAGATGCTTTCCACTTGGTATTGTATGGTGGACCAAAATCTGATGATACTTTTCTGTATTCATACTTCCAGAAATTTTGACAAGATCCCCGACACCACTGGCTGAAAAGCAGCTCCAAAGCATATTTTACAGAAGGCTGTGGACACTCATTGCCCGACCTTCTCCATACACACTGACAAGGATTTTAACCAGTTTCAAATCTGGATTCATTGCTCCATAACACCTGCTGTCTTTTCTCCTTGTTTTACTTCCTTAAGAATGGCTTCTTGACAGCCACCCTTCCACTGAGACCTTTTCTGATGAGGCCTCAGTGAAGGTAGATGAAAGAATTCTATTTAAAACGAGTTCTTTGCCAAATTGTCTGTTATGTGTACACTAAACACATTTCATCCCTTGAGTTAGGTGGCTTTTTTTAATGCTTGAATGATTCATACATCAGTGTTAACTGACTCGGCAAACTAACTAATAAACAAACAAAAAAAAGGGGAAATTCTCTGAAAATTGTCCTAAACTAATCCAGTACTAAAGGTGTTATCACAGAGGAAAAAGAAAAGATTGAATCTGCAGTTCATCCGGCGACCACTAGGTAGCACTAGAACACCACAGAAAGCAGGAAGCAACAGGAATCGCTGGATTCACAGTTGATTGATAAATCATCAGAACAAAGGTTGTCTGTGTGGACTAAGGTAATGATTCTGAAGAAGAACACACATCTTTTAATCATCAAATATAATCCGTTTTCCACTTTTAAAAACAACAGCCTCCAATCTTGCTCCAAGTAACATAAGAAAACACAATTAATTAACCAGTCAGAGGCCTGTTTTTGTTTTGGTATACTCACTGCTGGCAATGTGGTTTGGGGATTTGTTTAGTCCAGAAAAAGTGAAACTAATGAAAACAATGTCCACATATCAGTAATAATTTAAGCAAGAATAAGGTGGGAATTGCTTCATGTTTAAAGATGTGGGGGGAGTTACAAAAAAACTGCTTCTTGCATCAAAAGATAACACCTGAGCTAAAGTTTGTATTTCTTCTAACATATCAACCAAAGTCCACGATGTTCCCCAGGATCTAACAAATGGAAGCATTCCATCATTTCATGGAAAACAGGATGTTCTGTCTGGAGCCTTACAGGGTTAATTGAATTGCAGTAGCTCACGAGGTGTGTGTATTGTGCAGCTGACGGGGTGTGATGGGGACAGTAAGCAGGACGGTAGCAGAGCAGGAAAGGCCCGGGACTGAACGGGATCAGGACAGAGGAGAAAGAGGTTTTAGCAGAGAAGCTGAGGAAGAGGAGGAGGTGGAGGAGGAGGTTTATAACTTCAGAGACTGGAGAAATGGGGCTTAGAAGTTAGCAGAGTTTGGTATTCGTGACTGTGGGGCTCACTCAGCAGGAGTTATAGTCCCACTGAGACCCCAGACAGTCTAATTCATGCCCATATAAATGGCTGTATTCATTGCATGCTTTTCTGCTTGGTAGATGTACACTTTTAGTGTGTGTTCTGCATGTTAAACATCGCTGCATGTAAAAGATCAGGTCTGCAGTGAAATTATTAGTAAGAAAAAAGAAAAAGTGCATATAAATCACAAAATAAACAACAGTTTATTTTCTGAAGGCCGAAGAAGAGAACAGTGAAGCAGACGAGATTCTCCGATTCCTGATGTGGTGATAACTGAGTATTGCATTGTAATACGATCAATAGCCTGTGTGAATTATGCATCAGGCACCTCATCACATTATGCATCGCTGTTGTCAAGCTTGTGATTGATTCTTGTCCATTTTTCAGTTTACAGAGACTCCGACTCCACCTATCGATTTCATTTTCCAGCTAATTTTGATCAAGCAGTTCATTATTCTGATGTGGGGTCAGCGGGGACGCCTTTCGCAGGGATTACATGTTTATCACACAGCGCAATAACAAACGAAAGTGAGATTAGGTTGCATATGTGTAACTGTCTGCGTGTGTCGGTGTTTATAGTATTTATTGTTGTCCCTCAAATGAGCTGCAGCAGCCATCAAAGGAGCAGTTCGGAGAGCCGCTTTACTTCATGCACGTCGCTCTGTTACAGCTTCGCACTGCAGCTGCGGACCAGGAGTTTGATTATGTATCACACTGATTCTTCCATATCAGGCACTTACAGGATTAATGTTCCTCATGTTGTTGAGACTGAAAACTGAAACATGTCACTCCAAAAGCAAAACATTAGGACCTGCAGCTTATTAAATGGCAGGAAAAAGGTTTTGAGCAGCTGCTGCTTACTGTAAACTCAGGCTCTCTCATCAGGAAAGCTTTCAAATCATATGAGATTTTTACAACAGGATCAACATGGCCTAAAGAGTTCATAATAATGATAATATTGCGACATCTACTAAAAATACTATCAGTCAGGCTTTGAAAATTTGATCTAAATGTGTCTTTTGTCTCCTTTCCTGCAACTGAGCTTCATAAATTCAACCAAATATGGATTATTCACGATATTGTTGCATGTGCTATTTTATCGTTAGCACCAGCGTGTCGTGGCAGCCCCGTCTCCCGTCTGACACGACGAAGTGTTTCAGAACCTGCAGCAAACATTTCTGCAAATCCATTGAAGTAAGGAGCAAAAACAAAAATGTTGAAGCTTTGAAGAGATGATTTTCAATCAAGTGGTGCAAATGAGTGAAGCCATGAAGCCATGAAAGCTGCTCTTCTGCTTCTCACGACTGAAGCTTTAAAGTAACAAACAAACAAAAAAGAAAAGACAAAGGAAAACAAGTGGTGCAGCAGCTTCAGCTTTTGTAGTCAGTTTACTGCAAGTGCGTGTTTTCATTTATCAAGTCTGTAAATTTGCTTGTTTTGTCCAATCCACATCACAAAAACAGTCAATATTTGATAGAAAGTGGTGGGAAAGGCTGGGAACAAGGTGGCACTTTTGCTTCCTCCTTTTAAGTTAATCAGAATGTTCTGACAGCTGATCATCTGCCTGCTGACGACAAAATCACTGCCGCTCAGCGTCAGCGTGAAATGTTGTGATAGCTGCTTGATCGTTAAGTGAAAGTTTGTCTTGCTGCGATCTTCTGAGCTGCTGGAGGACTGGGTTAGTCTGTTGACATCATTATTCGTAAGCCACAGCATCAGCGAAGCCCAGAAATAAAGAAATGCTTTGTTGATTTAACCTGGTCTTGTTATGTCAAGTAGTTTCACAAAATACATTTATTTTTAAGTTGACAAAAACTGATTCTATTTGTAATTCCAGCTCAGATGTTTTCCTGATTCCATCTAAACTCATGTGAAATGGACTTAAATACATAGTGTTTGCTCTTAATTGCTTTTAGCTGCTTTAGTATTGTGCACATGCCTTAAGTAATGGTTTAAGTGCTACACATAAAAACTGAGTTGTGTCTAAACATTAAAAGTTTAGGGGTCGCAGACACGTGTATACCCGAGGGAAAACACCAACTACACGGGTTTACCCTCTGTCAAATATGAGGCCAAACAATAACAACAATACGCCGACATTCTGCACTCGTGTCAATTCCTTCCTTTACATCTCTCTCTTTTCCCACATGAGGCTTTGCTTGCACTGATTCAGGGTGACAAACTAGTGCAGGCATCACTGTAAATGCATCCTGTCTGATTATGTATTTTTGTGTTATGCAGTGAACGTGACCTCCTTTCAAATGAACGGAATATTAAAAAGTAAACAGAACCTGCAGAGCCCGGATGGAGACGCCAGCAGGCAAGCTGCTCCTCTCTGTTTTATCATTAGATTTTTTTTTTTTGGAAATATAAATAAACAGAAAACCTGACAGAAGTCGCTCAAACAAAGAAAGCGCACATGCTCGTGAACACAAAAGAGGCTTTTGAACTTTTTCTGTAGGTAGAGCCTTTTCTCGCCACATTAGAGAGGAACTCTGGCTTCCAATAATTGTAACACTATGAACTCGTATGGATAATTCGCTCTCGCTGGCTTTGATCTAGGCTGCCTTTCTTTAGTCTGTACTTGCTCTGTCACCTCCTTCTATGTGTTTCATATATGGTGTGTGTGTGTGTGTGTGTTTGTGCAGGACATATAAAGGTAAATTGTAGAACACGTAGCAACTGTCTTTATTGAACACCAGCATTTTAGAAGGTAGGGATTTAACATATATATTGTTGAAAGCCTACAAGAAAAGTAATTTAAATATTTATATATATCTTTACAAATGTTCATGAGCGAGTCAGAGAGCTCGTGTCGGCTAAACTTGCGATCTGGGGAGTGTACAAAGATAGACATGCACAGGGAAGAGTAATGCTGGCGACTGCAAAGTCACCTTTTACAAAATGGCTGAGTTGGATCCTCCTCTCTCTCGCGTTCGCTCCCTTTATCGCATCCGCACGCACAAAAAACACACACACACACACACACACACACACACGCCACAGTGAAGCCCACCCCAGGCAGTGGCTTACATCAGTGTCACATCCAGAAACGTTCTCCTTTGCTCTTTCATCCACATGGTAAACATACAGGCTGTTATGGCACTGATTGTACGGTGTAAAAATGAAAAAAAAAAAAGTCTGCTTGGTGTCGTTCAAGTGCTCGTACAGGTGAAGTGTGTGTGTGTGTGTGTGTGTGAGGGTTTGAGTCAAGGCTGTATTCAGTTTTTAGCCGTTAAAGATGTCTGGAAGGTCAAATTGTGTTATTTTAGTCTGCTGGAAATTGCTCAAACAGCAAACCTGTAACTTATGTGGCTGCTGTCTCTTAATAATTAAATACAAAAACACATTAGATGAAACTTTAGAGGAAAAAAAAAACAGCTCCAGGTTTTGTACTTTTGCAGAGCATCCACACCTGAATTAACTGGATTGAAGTCAAATCCCCACAAACCCTGAATGTGTGTGTGTGTGTGTAATATGTATCATTGTGTTGGCAGTTACCCCCCCCCCACCCCCACCCCCCACCCCCACCCAACCTGTCCTGGGAAACTGTATTGTTTACTTCCTGTTTTCAGAATTAATAAATAAAAAAAAGTACTAGATGAGTCACAGCCATCGCCATGGCAAGGCTCCTCCTTGTCATGACACACACGCAAACACGCACACACTGGATGTGTTGCCTTCGCTCACACATCGGGACGTCTTGCTTGGGACACTTCAGTTAGTGTTGCATTTCAACATAAGATAAATAAATAACAATAAATAAGAATTGTCCCAAGGAAGATACAGCAATGCATGGGAAATAGCATATCTTCTTTCAGAGTGCGCACACACACACACACACACACACACACACACTCCTAAATGCAGCGCTCCAAGGCACGGGGACCAGGTGGGTGGGGGCTACTCAGTCTTTTCTGTTTTCCCGTCTTTGCTCTGGGGCTCGGCTGTTTTCCGGAGCTGCGTCTTTTCCGAGCTGTTGTTGATCTGTTGGTCGCCGGCTCCGCTTGTTTTCCCGCTCGAGTTTTTGTCCAGGTAGTTGAGCATCTCGCTCAGGACTGTCTGGAAGGTGCTGAGAGCTGCACAGACCGCCGGCGTGCCAAACCCGTGAGTGATCAGGCTGCCAGGAAGCGAGAGGGGAAATAATTATTAGAGCGATGACAAAACAAAGACGCGCAGGTTAAATGCATCAGTCGAACTGCTGAGGTTTGTGTGACAGTAGCAGCTGAAGTGGCGCAGATTTTCTCACACCTGCAGTGAGACCTTCCTCCTGCATTATGGAGCTTCAAATCCTCTGAAAGGAGTTTCTTTAGTCTGTCAGAAAAGCCTCTCTGTGATGCTCTGTGATGATCTGTTTCCACGGTAGTTTATTGGGGAACACAGATATTCTACAGTTGTTTTAGCAAAGGCGTGAACACTGTAGAGTTTAAACTATGAATATACAGTTTGGAGTTTTGCCAATTAGTAATTCACCTTGGCCTTTTGTAGTTTTTAATAGTGACTCTTCACTGCTCCCAAATTTTATAAACTGCTGATTCTACAAAAAATAAATACATTAAAAAAAGATTTAGTGGCAACAGACACATCAGGTAAAAGTCATATCATATTATATTCCCATATGTGGCCTTGAAACTGTTTTAAACCCGCTATTGTTTCATCCGTCCAATCAGATCCCTTCAATCTGTCACTTTCTCTAAGCTGCCCAGCATCATACAGTACATTTCCCTTCAGAGGTCTGATAGGATGTTGTATATTCTGCAAATGATGACGCTATAGCTGTGACATTTCTGCTAACAAGGCGCTGTTTCCTCCTCCTCTGTCAATTGTGCCAAGTATCAAACTGCACAGCTGCATCTTCCTATAATGGCAGAGGTCAGTGGGAAAACACAGTCGCTCTGCGACTAAACTGTCTTCAGTAGATTTGGTGTCAAGAGTGACTGAAGATTGGCAAAATCCTTTTTTAAAAAAGTTCCATTATTTTCTTGAACATGTCACACGCGTTACCTGAAGTGTGTGAGGTGTCTCTGGATGTCCAGGTCCAAGATGGGTGTTGGTCTGGAGGAGCCCAGAGGAGAGCGATCTTGGCTCAATAAGTCCTGGAACTCCTTACAGATTTGCCTGATGGACAGAAGGAGGGACTGAGGGTTTACCATCTGTTTTTCCCCCGTTCCTTCCTGCACCCACCCTCATCACTTTGGATCCACCCACATCCAAATTCAAGTTATTTCACAGGTTCATTGTCTTTCTTAGCATGATCCCAAAGATTCTGCAGCATGCAGCATTTTCTGGGTTGGCTCTTTGGATTTCAGTTTCGTGTTGTAGCGACTGCTGGGCTGATTTTATTGGAACAAAATCAACTTATCTGGAAAAGAGTGGGAGATGTTTCCCCTTCAGCATATTCCCTGTTTTACAGTGTAAGAATGAAATTCAAATGAAGCTCTTACAGTTATATAAAAATCAGTAAACTAAAGCCTACAATGTGTGAACGTGATATTTTTAAAATTCACATGCAGCACATGTTTTATTGCAGGAAATTGGTGTAAGGTGTACGAGTTTAAAACAGAATTTCCAGTTTGAGCATCAAGTCTGTATTTGCATACAACACCAAAGCTTCCCTACTTTTATTATGTTTATGCATGACTTTTGTTTAATTAAAGAATTCCCTCATGGTGGATGGCAGTGACTGTAAATATGAATGCAAGTGTTTAAGCAAAACTTAAGGACACAGGGTTTAAAATTATGAAAAAGATCTATATCTGATAAATGAAAGGGATACATTTGTGAATGCCTTAAATTAATTTTCTGTTTAAAGTACAGGCAGGTTTAAATCTTTCACTTCGAATCTGATCAATCTTAGTGTGGCCAAGAAAATAAAACATTCACATTTGCAGCATTTCAAAATAAAACCTGTGTGACCATGCAGTTGCAAAAGTTTCTTATTTCTTGCTCTCTTCTTTTACTGTGTGTCCGTATGCTGCATCTGTAAGTCTATGATTGCACGTGTGTGTGTGCGCGCGCACGTGCATGTGCTTGCATTCTCACTTTGTAGCCAGGACCATTTTCTTGCGCGCGCTGGTTTCCTTTGGCTCGCTGTGCTGCCTCGCCAAATGTTCACCCACTGCCTTACTGGGAAACTCTGTCTCACAGGTGTAGCCAAAGTCCCTCGCCAGGTGGAGTGCCTCACCTGAACAGAAACAAAGGGGGGAAAAAAAGACGAATGAGGCAACTGCTAAACTGGATTATGAAATTAATGCGGCATAATATAAATGGAGAATGGAAAACAAAAAGTTATTTACCTTCCACCAGGGAGGTGAGCAGTGTGACGTTGGCAGCTTTCCTCCGTCCTGCTGGAAGGTTGAGCCCTAAACGGTCTAATTTCTCACGAAGACACCGGCCTCCATTCTTAGACTTCGCTCTGGAGACATGTAATAAACATCGTCAAACAATTGACCCCTGAAAGCTGGAAATCTGGAGCACACATCATCAGCAGGAGCAGTAGCATTGATTAGCCAGTCATTTTTCATAGAATTAAAGTACAATCAAATTAATGTGAACTTGTTATACAAAAAAGGATGTGCTTAATTAAATCTCGCAAGAAACAAAGGAAGAATATAGATTGTTTTGATGAGACAAAGTCATGAGGTTAAAAGAGAAGCACAATGATTCCTTAATCTTTTATAGGATTTTTAAAAAGTGCTTCCTTCATGCACCATAAAACTTTAAACCTGCAGTTCCACTCGAGACAACTTTCTGCACATTTTTGTTGTACTGTGTAAAGTTGTTATTGTTAAATGACACAACAGCAACACAAAAATGCCATGTGATGAAAACACATTCCAAATCTATTAGATATATGCAGTTTATCTTCTTCACATGCAGATCAACATTAGCTATTTGCACATTTATTTTATTTATTTATTTATTTTACTTTGCTCATCTTGTAGGACCAGCCATATTCTCTGTGCTCGCTCTCTCCTCTTCCCCCCTTTCCTTTCTCTCCACCTCATCAATAATACAGTGCTGGCAACTCTTGCTTTCCTCTGGTTCCTCTGATCCTGGCATGCTTTGGCCTGGTCTCGCCTCCCTCTGGCTCCCTGGGCATGGCGGCGCGTGCAGCCCCGGCCCTCATTCGCCTACAATAGTCTTTGTGGGTGCTGCTATATATCCTCTGTTTCATCTGAGGGCTACAAAGATTCAGCCAGCACTCTTCAGTGCTCACCAGCCAGATTTACACTTTAAAAAAGCTATATTTTCACTTTCAAAGTCCCCATCCAGCACACTCACCTCCTTACTTCAATATTATTACATGTTGCTAGACTTTAACAGCATGTGGACACACTGAAATGTTTTATTTTCTCTCTTTTTTTTTGCACTACAGTTATGTCAAAATGTTATGGGGTTTTTTTCAGCTATTGCTCTAATCTGCCAAATGAAACTGTTAACACTCCTGCTGCTGTTTAAACACATTTGAAATTTGGGTTTCTCGTTCTCCAGAGAGGATGCTGAATAACCTGTAAAGTTATACTTCAGAACCAGGCATCAAAATCTGATGAATGCCTCAAACTCATCAAGGTGCTGGCCAGTGGTCACAGTGGATTTAGGATTTATTTATGAGAGGATATTTTAGGCCTAGACTCCAAATGAGTTTGTAGTTCTTTAAAGCTTTAAGTAGGTCTGTCATAACAGCATATAGATCCATAATGCTGCAGCAAGATGAGAGAAACTTCAGCTGTACCAAGAGAACTCTCCAAACAGTTGATTAGTTTGATTTGTCTTCAAGTTGATACATCAGTATACTCCCTTTAATCAGTGCAGTTATATTTAGAGAAGCTGTGATGAAGCTCAGGTTTATCATCAAACTAATATCCTGTACATGCGTCACACTGACCTACGCAGTATGCCGCCCAGTAGGGAGGCGTTGAGGCACTCTGGCGGGGACAGTCTTCTTTTCACCTCAGCAATTGTCACTTTGTACTTTGAGGTGGAGCTGAGCAGCGAAAGCCGGCCCGGTACCGAGCAGAACAGATCTGTAGGGTTCACCACACATGTTCCCCCTGCACACAGAGACAGGAAGCTTGTTACTGCAAGCTGCGTGAAAAAGGGACATCAGTACAAAGGACTAGTACAATATGTCCTCACAAAGGTAACAGCTTTGTAGAATATACATTACAACCTGAAAAAACCATTTAAAGTCCTATAATAGTACAATACTGATCAATAAAGTATTGGTATAATTTAGGTTCTGCAACAAAAAGTTTACAAATTGTGTAGCTGGCTTTTCTTGAGTGTGGTGGGAGTGGGGAGTTGTGCTTCATGTTATGCCTTGGTTCCATTAGGCTGGGGACGTAACATTACAATAAAATACATTAGGTGTTACATAGAGGTGCATCTATAACCCATTTTGCAATGAATGCTGTTAGTATTGAGAGTGTGCACTATATCACACTTTCACACTATACTAAACGCATTCGATTAAAACCTTGAAACAATCCTGATTCAGAAAACATATGAACATTTTGGTCTGAAAAAAAAGAGTGCACAAAAGCAAAAATCAGCAAGCATTCAGTGAGCATTTGTATCAGCATTGCTCAAATGGCAGACTGAAATGCCTACTTTGGCAGATAACATGCAAATGTGTGTTTTTCTGTGGAAAAGTTTCACTGGATGAAGCTCTCAGTGAATGCTACCGCAGGGACAAGTGTGCAGAATATTTTGCAACTTTGTTCATAGAGGGTGGCTTCAGCTGTGTACACACTTTGCATGAGGTCTCCTTGGTTCTGATTTCAAAGGATCCCACATATCAAGATGTGATATGAAGGATAAAAAAAATCAACTATGTGACTGAATGCATCAAACATGAGCTCTATTGTCCAATTATTGGCTAATTTTAACAGTTTGCATCAGTATGAATGATTTGCAAGCTTTTTTTTTACGACGACAAAACCTTTTTTTTATGAGGTTTTTCTTTTACATCATGCAGCGCTGAAATACATTGGAGATTAATCTTATTTTGGCCATATATTTGAAAGAAAATTCACCTTTTCCTGTTGTTTTCAGTCTCACTGTATCTTTCCCATAAATCAGCTGAATTTATTTAGTCATCATATAAATGTGTATTTTCTTAACTCACCAAAGAAAAGTGCAAGCCAAAAAATGCTGATTCACAGCTTATATCCCCTTATGTATTCATATGTAAACATAATATATGTTTAAATATTATTAAATAAAAAATGAATCCCCATAATGATCGAGTATCTTCATTCACTGCAATCAATATGTCTCCCAGCACTTTTCACTAGATAAATATTACATGCTTTTATTGCACTGTACATATATTTATATATCTTCTTCAGCTCAATATATCTCTATGTTAAAACAATCTGGTGTTATTGCAAGAGGGGGAAACAAAACATTCTTTAAATCATCTACCACCAGCTACCATGTTGATTTCATTGTGTTCTTGAGGCTTCTGAAAGTGTGAATAAATGATTTTGGTTGCGCAGTGAAGGCCCTTTCACATTATTAATTGCGTCTGAATCAGTGTTACTGGTTCCTCCTGGAATTTATCGACTGTTCGGAGTAGGCCTATTATTATTAAACTTTCACTTGAACTAACGTCCCAAGCAGCCGAAACGCAAGGTTTCTGTCTGATGTACTGTAGGCTATATTCTATTATTCATCTGCCTCATTATCAAATCTAACAGCAGGGTGTGTCGCGTTGTTATTAAGGCGTGCTGGATATGATGAAATGAAGAAAAAAGGATGCCATTTAGGCCGAAGAGAACAATGCTGCAGGCGAAGATTGGCTGCACACGCCAATCTTTTTTTAGGGCACAATTTGGCCACCAACTAAGCCTTATATATGACCAGCTGTAACCCATATTTCTGCTCTCAGAATCTATTATTCACAATCCGCAGAAATGTGCTAGATTCGCATCATTTTCTGGCCACAGGAAGGGTTGAGGTTAGACATGTAGCCTCAAAAACATGTCATCCGGGCTGAGTACCATGGACAGCGGCTCGCACCTTTCATTCCAGCACCTGGACAGCGACTCATGCCCACAGCACAACTGTAACATCATAATGGTGTGGAAACAAAAGCCTGTTGTACTCCAGCGGGCACCACTTTGTACAAGACTGTATGGGACTTGTGTTTCACTCAGGCTGTCAAAAAATGGACGGTTGCAGGTCGAGGGAATCGATTGATACTTTTGGTTAAGCCTGAGCGCCCCCCCCCCCCCCCCCCGCCCGTGTGGGCGGTGTGTTTTGTGGGGGGTGGGG